>LPNX010020895.1:15104-31112 GCA_001517045.1 Pseudotsuga menziesii | reverse complement strand
AGAGAGAGAGAGAGAGAGAGAGAGAGAGAGAGAGAGAGAGAGAGAGAGAGAGAGAGAGTTATTAAGTGCATATGCTACACTAACTAAATGCCATATTTTTTAGGAAGAAGACAACAAAGGGAATATGGAGAATCCATGTTCCTATTCTACACCTTGAAGGTAGAGGGTTTAGGGGGAATATATGAGATTGGTTTGTATGGTGTTGTCAAAGGATTATTACTATTGATTATTTATTATTGAATTATTGATCCAAAATATGTGTTCTTTTCTAGATAGTATATTCACACCAGATGCCTAGACCATTGGTCCCACAAAATGGGAGATTCCATATGTGAATTGTCTTATCAGGTCCATGGTTTCTTATTTTGCAATTTTTTTGATCAAACATTACAATATAGGTCCATGGTTTCTTATTTTTCAATTATTTTTTTATTATCGAACATTACTATATATATATATATATTATTACTAGTATTATTACCGAACCGTTAATATTTTGAATTGGAAATGTATCCATAATTATTTTTCCTTTATCTATTTTGCTTTTAGAACTTGAAAAATTTAGTGGTGATCAAAACACACACATAATTTATATTTAGTAAATGTGCACATGTTTCTTATCACAAAAACACATGTGCGATATGTACCACTACAACTATATTGTATATGAAACTAAGGATTAGTAAGGGTTAGGGGGTTAGAGGTAGAGATAGTGGGGGTTTTAGGGGGTTAGGGGTAGGGGGGATTAGTAGAGAGATAGATAGGGGGCTAGCAGTAGGGAAGTATGAGAAATATAGAGAGAGGGGGTTAGGGTAGGGGGAGTAGATATAGAGAGAGGGGGGGTTGTTAGGGAGTTAAAGGTATAGATATATGGGGGTGTTAGGGGGTTGACGGTAGAGAGAGAGGGCGGTGTTAGGAAGTTGGGGATAGGTGGATCAGAGGAGAGAGAGAGTGAGAGAGGGGGTTAGTAAGGGTTAGGGAGAGGAGGGGATAAATATAGAGAGGGTGGGGGTTAGTCGTAGGGGGAGGTGTATGGATGTGTACATGTTTGTGTGATAGAGATAGTGTGTGTGTGTGTGTGAACCAACATGGAAATGGGGTGTTAAGGGGTTGAGGGAGAGAGAGAGAGTGGAGGAGATAGTTGAACTTGGTTATGGTATTAAAGTATTAAGGACAGTTTGGAGAAGTATATAGAAAATATGTGCATAGTGCCAGCTTGAAGAAGTATATAGAAAATATGTGCCCAAGTCCCACCAAGTCATGGAACCTTTATGCACAAAACCCACCAAGTCTTGTGTAATGCCTCGTTTTTGACCTTATTTCTTGATCTATGATTGCATGTTGCATTTGATTATTGTTGTGGAACCTTGTAATTTTATGACACTGTGGATAAATAGATTTATTATTTTGCGGAAATTATATATATGTGTGTGTGATGTTAATATTATGAATTATGACCTTGTTTTGATTACGTCTGTAGCATGAAAATTTAATAGATAATGGTACGTGGATACTGATTTAAGTTATGTTCAAGTAAATGATTATGATTCCAAATTCATGGTGAAAATGATTATATTGTTTTTGTTAGTATCAACAGATTGTGTATGTACACGTCGACGATTGCACAACATTTTGTTATGAGACTAACCGACATGTTTAAAAGAGATAAGGGATAGCTGAGCCCTACCAAGTGGAAGTACCTCGATGCTATGATTTCCAAAAGATATGCTATGCGAATAAATTGTTACTGTTATATGTAATTATTGTTATTATCATGATGTGTGGGCTGGTGTGGGGTTTCAAGAAAATCAACCACCCAAATAGGTTATTCAATGACAAAACCTGAGTATGACAGTCACAACACAACCATTATGTTGAAGTAGACATAATCCCTTGTTCCATTAGGGGGGTGGAGGAATTACCCATTGTTTATCCTTGAAACCCAGAGTAATGGGAGGGATGTGCTACAGTACGCTCTGCAAGGTGTGTGATGATGACTAGTGTGTTCCTGCTGGGGAAGCTTGGTCGATGGACCCAACAATTTTGCTTAAAGGTTCTGACTGGAGTTAGGTCATGTAGTTGAAACTCCAGTGTAGTCCAATAGAGGAAGGATAAGATGTGGGAGTTAGTTGTGAATTATATAGAATGAAGTAGGTAGATAGGAATGACATGGAAGTTTTAGAAGGGAAATTGATTAACTGTGTGTTGAAACCCTTTGCTTTATTCTTGTGTTGTGTTTTAGTATATTATGTTGGTGCCATAGCCAAGTATGACATGAGGTAATGGTTAGACATTTTTAATGTGTGTTAAAGTATGTCTCGACAAATATTAACTTGCATGATTATGTGTGATGTGTTGTGAGTGTTACTAGTATACCTACACGAGATATGCAAGCATTAGATACGCTTGTATAGATCGTCTACATATGTTGTATGAATTATCTAAAACACTGTCAAAACATGGCTTCGACAAATATAGTTGTGAATGGTTACATTAGAAATACTATCACCTATCTTAGTTATGAAATGAAAGGTTAATTAATTATGATTATGATTAAATATTAATCATGGTCGATAAAAGTGAAATAATATTATTGATGATTAATAATGTTAATAATATTGTTGTTAACTTAACTGTGGATTGAAATGTTGGGTTACTAAATGCTAAATAAGTATTAATGATTTTAATTCGTTCAAGATATCGATTCATTAATAATAATGGCGTAATAATATTGATTAGTGCTAATAAAATTATTATTAATTGTGTATTAAGAATGTTAATTAGTGTTAATATGGTCGATTAGTGCTAATGATATTATTATTAACTTGATTAATACATATTAATTAAATATTAAATTGTAATTAAGGTTGTTTATGAATATAGCACCAGAGAAGTTAAAATGACATTTGCGATTGGAAGAGATTTTGTTCATTAATAATTAGTTATCAAACTACCTACTAATTGCAATTGAAGCAATTGAATAGTCAATTCTGAAATTTATTAATTATTAGTTAATTAATAACTTATCATATCAAAGTTGTTGTTGAAATGAAATTGTATGGCAGGTCTCTCGCCAAAGTACTTTGTGGAGTACGAATTTGGAAATTGTATCTTAATTAATAAATAAGTAATTATTAAATTGATATTATAAATGAGGCGGTAGAACCTCATCCATTAAAGGCAATTAATTTGTTTTTACGTATGATCGTATAACCAAGATATTAAACTAGTAATGAATTAATGGTTAATTAATACATAAGTGATTAATAAATGGTAATTCACGGTTATTTGTTTTGGATGTGACCTTGTCTCGAGAAGGAGTTGATTGTGACTTAATGAATGACATAGCGGATAAGGAGGTCATAGGACATTTATTAAGGGATAAGGTAGTAATGAAGGGCGAAGAGTCAGTGAAGAGTAGGTTATAGGGGGAAGAATCTGTAGGTTTTTTGGGGGATATGGAAGAGGAGGAAAGAATTGAGCAAGAGTCGGTTAGATTTTCAAAGGGAAGGGGGATTTTATTGAATGGTTGGATTGTACTCAGGTTTTGGGCTCGGGGGTCCAAGAACTAAGCTATTGGAGCTAGGAAGTCAACGAGACTTTCCTGGTTGGCAGGGTGGCAGATTGATTTGGCTGGTTGAGTTTTCTGGTAAAAGAGAGATTGTAGATTTCAAGGACAAGGATCTTAAAGGTACAAATCCTATCTTATAGGTATTTTGCTGCTATTTTAATTTTCTGTTTGATAATTATAAATGAAAAATTGATAGTTGATTATGCTGAAATTCGATTCATACCTGCACTGCACTGTTAGCAAAGGTATTAAAATTTATAATGCAAGTTTGTTAGAACATAATTATACTGCAAATGTTACATTCATTTTTTTGTATCTTTAATTAAATGAAACTAAGTAGAAATTAAACAAAAACCTAACAGAGTTAGGAAAACAAGTTTATATCCTAGAAAACGATAGTAAAACCAGGTTCAAATGCATTATGCTAAATTGGTATTAACCGAAATTACTAAGGACTCATTCAAGTCCTATACTCTTAGAAATCATGTATGCAAAACCCACCAATGGTTGAATTATCACAAATATACAAAGGTGCATGCTGACAAAAGAACAAGAGGTGTGGTAAGTCTGATTGAAAATAAAGGAAGAAGGGGTATCACCAACTTGTGCACAAATCGATTAAGTGAGATAAATATAGATAAGAGAAATATTGATGTGTGTTGATCTAAGCATGAAAGCGCAGATAAAGTACTATACTAAAATTGCAAGCTTTAGGGGTCATATGAGATTCTCAAGGGAATCAATCGTAGTATGACTTGACGAAGTGTGCAAGAAAATAAGACATGCTGAAATTCAAGGAGTAGTCGCACATTCACATAGATATACAAGGATAAGTCACACACACACACACACACACACACACACACACATATATAAGTAGAATTTGTGAGGGAATCTTAAGGAGAATTTGAACATGGAACATCTGCATAAAAGAATAGAAGGAATGGTTGCATAGAAAGAGTTCGAAGTGTGAAGTACATTATGTTCAGTAGTTTACATAGAATAGACAAAGCAGAGCAGAAAGTGTAGAGTGGGTCTTGATCAAGGTGTAAAACAACAAATATTTATCTGGGTGGTAGGACAGGGAAATGAAAAAATATTGGTGTCTTCCATAGGTTATTTCTTGTCAATTTAGGTGGGTGCCTACTCAAGTAAGAGCTTGCTTACTATGAGTTGGTGCTTATAAGAGGATTGGTGTCCTCACATGTTGGTGCATGTAAAACAACAAGTTGGTGCTTGCAAGGAATTGGTGTTCCTGTCTGATTAGTGTTAAGAAAACCAGTGAGTGGATGCTCACACTTATTTTGGAGATTGGTGTCTCCTACATTATTTGTAATAAGACGATTATTTATATATAATATTTCTCTATATATTATTTGTATTGAAAATTGATTATGATACATGGTTTATATGTTAATGAAATATTGCATGATATAACAAGTGTTTGAAAGGCTAAAAAGTGCACGACATTGATTCACCCCCCTTCTCAACATCACTTGGGGTCCAACAATTGGTATCAGAGTCAGTTCCTTCATAAACAGTTTAACCACTGGAGGGAATATCATTGTCCAGTCTAGATTTCTTTGCAATAATGGATAGATAGGAAGGAATCTCAAAAAATCAAGAAACACATTTTGATGGGTCTAACTACATTTTTTGGAGTATAAGGATGGGGGTATTCGTACAATCTCTTAGAGATGATATTTGGTTGGAAATTATAAATGGGTATAAAGTTATAGATACTTCTCCAACTGATGTTATTGATAAAAAAATGTATCAGTGCAATGCAAAATACAAAATGGAATACTAAGTGGCATAGAAAACTCTGAATTTACAAAGGTAATGCAGTGTAGCTCAACAAAAGAGATACAAGACAAACTTCAGAGTATATATAAAGGAGATGCCATAGTGAAAAAAGATAAGATACAAAGTTATAGAGGCCATTTTGAGAACCTAAAGATGTAGGAATATGAGAACATTGTATCCTATTTCCATTGCATAGATGAAGTGGTTAATACCGCCAGGGGACTTGGGGAAATCCTTCCCGGAGAACCAATTGTACATAAAGTATTGATATCTATACCTATGAGATTTGAATCTAAAGTGTCAGGCCTGGAAGATAGAAAGGATATTTACACATTAACAATGGATGAGATCCATGGAATTCTCATAGCCTATGAAATGAGAACTAAAAAGGAAAATCCTTCAAGAAGAGAAGTCGCCTTCAAGGCCTCTAAGAAGACAAAAGGAAACAAGAAAGATTCCATCAAGAGTTCCTCTGATGAATCTAATCTTGAAGAAGCTAATTTTGTGAAGAAACTTCAGAAAGGTCATGGAAAATACAAAGTTAAGCTTCCTTTCAAGTGTTTTGAATGTGTTAAAATATGTCATTTTTCTTCTAAATGTCCTTATAAAGAGAATAGAGATAGTAATGATAAGGAGGGCCATGAAGAAAATAAAAAGACACATAGAGGAAGTAGACCTAAAAATAAAAGGTTTGGAAAAAAAAGAAATTCTATACTCCAAAAGGACAGTAGCTCAGCAAATGAAGATGGCAGTTGTGATGATGAAAGAGAAGTGTTATTTATTGCGATAGAAGAAGAATTTGACATTGAAAACTCTGAAGATGAAGTAAATGCTTAATTATAGTTTGAAGGATACCTTATAAGTTCTTTAAAGGATTTTAAAAACTCAATAAAGAAGAACAAGAATTTAAATGACCAAGTATTGAAGTATGAAGAACCGACCGAAAATTTCAAAAGAGTAGAAGAAGATCTAGAAAGAAAATTGAAAGAGAAAGAAACAAAATGTGAGGAATTGGAGAAGGAAATTATTTCCTTAAAGAGGGAACTACGAAAGGTAAGCACTCACTTAAACTATCAACAACAGTTTGGAAAAAGATCTAAGTTGTTGGATGAAATCATCAACAATAAAAGATCAAGTTCAGATAGGTCTAGGTTGGGGTATGAACCATACAAAAATGATAAAGATTCAAATACAATTACACATATCCATGAAGAAAGTATAAGGATATTTGTAGACGCACTTAAGAGTCCTTTCAAAGAGAAAAACAACAGAAAGAGTGACCAACAATCTACCTATGTTAACAAAGGACCTGCATCGTCTAGAAGACCACTCATTGTCAGGTATCAAACTATATTTCTATGGAATTGTTGTTTTTTTAATAATTTTGTCCATAAGGGTGAAAATTGCAAAGAATTGACAAACAATAATTTTGAGAAAAATAGACGTCCTCTCAAGAACATTAGAGCTAAAAATTTGAACCAAGAGACTAGAAAGTCAAATGAGGTCAACAATTACTTTATCCTTTTAGAAATGGAAATCAAGTGCTATCAATGTCACAACTATGGAAATAAATCTCGAGATTGTAAAAACCAGTCAGTTACTATGCATAAGGATAAAATCAAAAGTTCCTCCTACAAGAAATACCATACCGAAATTTGGCAGAAAAGACCAAAGGACAATGCCAAGAAGAATGTTACTTGGCATTGCATGCTCTAAACAAAAAGAGATATTGGTATATTTATAGTGGATTATCCAAACACATGGAAGGATACAAATGAAATTTCATTGTTATACAATGAGGAAAAGGATGCAATGTTTACTTTGGAGACGATGGCTCTACAATTTTTTTAGGAAAAGGTATAGTAAGCCTTAGCAATAAAAGAACTAGAGGAAAAAGTGTCCTAATTGTTGAGAATATGAAACATAATCTTCTAAGTGTCATTCAAATGTGCGATCAATGGAATATTCTTACTTTTGACTCCAAGTGTAAGGAAGAAAAATCTGGTAAATTGGTAGCAACGACATCAAGAACTCCAAACAATGTGTAAATATTAGACTTGAAAGAATAATAAACATGTTGTATGGGGAAAACACAGTGAATGATGGATTTTGCATAGAAGGTTAGGACATATAAATTTTGATAATATGATAAATATTAGAAAAAATAAAGTTGTAAGAGACATACCAAAACTTACAAATCCCTTAAATTCATTATGCAAACATTGCTTACATGGAAACAAAACAAGAGTAAGTTTTAAAACAAAAGAATATTCTACAACAAAACCATTTGAATTGGTTCATACTGATTTTTGTGGGACAATGAGATTTGAAGGTCTAAACAGTGAGTTATACTTCATTTTGTTTATTGATGACTATACAAGAATGACACCGGTCTCCCTTCTCAAGAAAAAATCAGAGGCTTTTGAGACATTCAAACTCTTCAAAGAGTTAGTCGAGAATGAAACTGATATGAAAATTAAGTGTCTAAGATCATATAATGGAGGAGAATATACCTCAAATGAGTTTGAGGAATTATGTGAGGAACATAGAATCAAGAAGCATTTTTCATCTACTAGAATTCAGCAACATAGTAGGGTAGCAGAAAGAAAGAATTGGACTATCCAAGAAATGGAAAGAAAAATGTTGAATGACTCCAAATTATATGATATCTTTTGGACCCAAGTAATTCATACGGTTGTTCATATTTTAAACATAGGACAAATTAGAGTTGATAGCAAGATGAATCCCTATGAACTTTGGAAAGGTCAACCAACAATTGTTAAACCTTTAGAGGATTTGGGAGAAAATGTTATATTAAAATAAATGATGAAAAAATGACTCCATAAATAATGAAGGAATTTTCCTTCGATACTCTTCAAGAAGCAAAGACTATAGATGTTATAATATAAAGCAAAAGAAATTGGTAGAAGCTCCAACTGTGAAAGTAGTTGAAGAGATCACTGACAGAAGACTAGTAGATATGGACGAGGATGATGAACTATCTATTAACCAAAATGAAGAAGAATTATGAGAGGTAGATCATCAGGGAGAAAAACAAGAAGAATCACCGCAAGATGGACAAAAAATTGAACGATGGGATACAAATACATCTTCTAGAAGTGAAAAAATAAATCAGCTTGATGATTTAATAATTTGCGATAAGAATGTCAGAGTAGAGACTAGAAGTAGAAAACAATTAAAAACATCCAATGAAGAAGTTCATGTTTCTATATTATCAAAGACAAAACCTAACAGTTTTGAAGAAGCTTGGACTAATGAACCTTGTGTAAATGCTACAACAAAAGAACTGAATCAGATCATGAAAACTGAAACATGGGAACTTGTTCCTAGACCTAAAGATAATAATGTCATTGGAACCAAGTGCGTTTTCAAGAAAAAAATGAATAAGGAAGGGAACATAATTAGAAATAAAGCAAGATTGATGTGCAAAGGATATGCACAAGTTGAAGGGATAGAATTTGATGATACTTTTGCTCATGTTTCCATAATAGAAGCGATCCGAATGTTCTTGGCATATGCGTTCTCCGAGGATATAAAAGTATACTAGATATATGTGTCCTTTTTAAATGGATATTTGAAAGAATAAGTCTACATATAACATCCATAAGGGGTTCAATTATAAGAAAATAAATACTATGTCTGCAGATTAAATAAATCCTTATATGGACTACAACAATATCCCAGAGCATGGTATTAAAGGTTAGACAATTACTTTCAGCAGCAAGTATTTCTAAGAGGAGGAGATGAGAATAATTTATACATAAAAAATTATCATGAAAATATAATTATTATTGAATTTTATGTAGATGACATTATATTTGGTAGCAATGATGATAACTTGAGTAAAAAAATTGCAATGGAAATGAAGAATGAGTTCGAAATGTTTATGTTAGGAGAATTGATCTTCTTTTGGGGAGTGAAAATATCCCAACTCAACGAGGCCATTTTTATTTCTTAGACTAAATATGAAAAATAAATTATTAAGAAGTTTAACAGAAAGACTGCAAGCCGGTATGTACTCCCATGACAACCAATTGCAAGTTAAGCAAAGAAGATGAAGCCAAGGAAGTAGATAAAAACTGCATAGGTCAATGATTGACAGTCTATTGTATGTAATGACTTCAAGAACATATATTACGCAATATGTAGGACTAGTTTCCAGGTTTCAAGCAGCCCCTTAGGAGACACATGTTCAAGTTGTTAAAATAATATTCATGTACCTAAAAGGAACTTTGGATGTTGGCCTATGATATTCATGAAATGAAGACTGGATTATGGTAGCATATATTGGTGTAGAATGGGAAGGAACTATCGATGATAGAATAACTACAATTGGAGTGACATTATTCTTAGGAAACTGCTTATTTTTTTAGTTAAGTTAAAAACAATCTTTAGTATCGCTATCAACAACAGAGGCATAATATATTGCAGCAACAACATGTTTCACTCAAGTTCTTTGAATGAAGCCAATCTTGAAAGATATTCATGAATATTTTTATTATCCTATACCAATATTATGTGATAACACAAGCGCGATCAATATTTATAAGAATGTTGTAATGCACTCTAATACAAAACATATTTCACCGAGAGAAAGTTGTTGAAAACACCATCAAGTTGGACTATATCGATACCAAGGAGAAGATTGTCGATATATTTACAAAGCCTCTCCCAATGGATGTATTTGAATATATTAGACAGAAATTAAGAGTCACCCCTAATCCTCATTAAAATACTTGAAGCATAAGTAATCAAGACAAAGGAGCAACTGAGACAAGCACATAAGCATAAATTGAGGGGGAGAACCTGCAACTGTGTAGGGGGAGGATACAAGTTTGCAGATAATCAAATACTCGCTTTCCATTTATGTCAAATGGGGAGGAAGTAGCAAGTAAATCTGCAAACAATATTGTGCAATACAATACTTCAATAAAGATATAGAATTCAAAAGGATCTCAACTTTACATGGTGTTGACATCATTTCCAATAGGGGAGTTTTTTGAACTTGGTTTTGTCATTCATGTAAAATAGATAGTTGAACTTGGTGATGGAATTGAAGTATTAAGGTTAGTTTGGAGAAGTATATAGAAAATATGTGTGCAATTCCATCTTGAAGATGTATATAGAAAATATATGTCCAAGTCCCACCAAGTCATGGAACCTTTGTGTGAAAAACCCACAAAGTCTTGGAACTCGTGCACAAAACTCACCAGTGGATGAATTAACACACATATAAAAAGGTGCACACCAATGAAATAACAAGAGGGGTGGTAAGTCTGGCCGAAAATAAAGGAAGAAGGGGTATCACCGACTTAAAGGACCCCCAACTTGTGGACATATTAATTAAGTAAGAGCAGTATAAATAAGAGAGATTGATGTGTATTGATGTAAGTTTGAAAGTGCAAATGAAGTAATATACTAAAATTGCAAGATTTGGGGGTCAAATGAAATGCTCATGGGAATCAATCTTAGTATGACTTGAGGAAGTGTGCGAGAAAATGAGACATGTTGAAATACAAGGAGTAGTCACACATTCACACATATATTCAAAGAGCATTCACACAAATATAAAGGAGCAATCACACAGATATACGAGGAGCATTTTCAAAAAATCCCATGGAGCATTTAAATAGGGAACACCTGTATACAAGAATACAAGGAATGGTTGTGCAGAAAGAATTGGAAGTGTGAAGTACAGTATGTTCAATAGTTTGCGTAGAATAGAGAAAGTAGAGCAAAAAGCGCAAAGTGGACTGTGATTAAGGTGTATAATAGAAAATATTTATTTGGGTGGTAGGATGCGGCAAGAACAAAATATTAATGTCTTCCATAGGTTGGTTCCTAGAAATTCAGGTGGGTGCCTGACTGCACAAGTAGGAGCTTTCTTACTATCAGTTGGTGCTCATAAGAGGATTGTTGTCCTCACAAGTTGGTTCCTGTAAAACACCAACTTGGTGCTTGCAAGAAATTGGTGTTCCTATCTTATTGGTGTCAACAAAACCACTAAGTGGGTGCTCACACTTCTTTTGGATATTGGTGTCTCCTACATTATTTGTAATAATAAAATTATTTATATGTAAGATTTATCTATATATTAGTTGTGCAATGTTCTTTGTATTGAAATGGATTATGATACATGGTTTATATGTTAATGAAATATTGCATCATATAACAAGTGTTTGAAAGGATAAAAAGTGTATGATACTCATTGACCCCCCCGCTCTCAGTATCACTTGGGGTCTAACATTAATCCTTTCACACTTCTTGCAATCTTGAAAGACGATTCCTGATATTTTTTACTGGATGAATTTCATTGAAGATTTTGTTTTGGATTTGAAAGCACAACAATACAAGACGAGAATGGCTAACAAAAATCTCAGGGGAGATCTAGACACTTAGAGGGGATAAGTGAGTTTCAAATTATGCCACCATCTATGCTCACACCACCTATTCCTAATTCTATGATAGTAATGGGGAATAAATTAGAGATAAGTCTTTTACACTATGGTTACATACTCAAAAGGGAATAAAAATGCTAGCGAGGGGGTTAGTGGTAGAGAGAGAGGGGGGGGTTAGTGGTAGGGAGAGGCATAGGGATGCGTACATGTGTGTGTGTGTGTGTGTGTGTGTGTGTGAGAGAGAGAGAGAGAGAGAGAGAGAGAGAGAGAGAGAGAGGGAGGGAGAGAGAACCAGTGGGGCAGTGGGGTATCAGGGGTCGAGTGATTGAGGAGGGGGGTTAGTGGTAGGGGGATACATAGGTGATCCGAAAACAAGATCTTTGCTACTCTATGACGTTAACATGAATTGTATAAAGAGCATGAATTAAGCTCACAAATTCACAAGAAGGGAACCAAACATCATATAAAACACGCACATAAAAACAACAAGTTGATAACGGAGTTCGTCCAGGATGGACTACGTCTCCGGGCCTGCTTCTCAATAGGAGGGCCGATCTATAATCTCAGCATAAGGCAAAATACATGGCAATGATACAATGATACCTTGGCGACAATGTTCAGGAAGAGAACCGCTGCCCAAAACACAACAAGACTGCTTCCAGCAACTCCGAAGCCTGAAGACGGTTTAAAACGAGTATAAACACTCGTACCTTCCTTCCTGCAAAGCTATGCAATCTCCCTTCTCTCCTTTAGCTACAAAGTCTCCACTCCAAAGCATGAGTGGGAAATGGCAAATGAATGGGTTTATATAGCTTGTATGGACTCCTCTCACATGATCCTCATGGTTTCTCAAGTTACAACAATGTTGCCTAAATAGACATATGGCTACAACTCTCCAAATTGGTTTTTATGTAGTTGGTTTGTTTTTTTAATAAATAAAAACAAACATATTTAAAATACCCTTTTAAATAGGCATTCCCTTTTGGTTGGTTTTTAATATGGTTACAACCATATAAGAACCATACAAACCCACTTTTAGCCTTAATCAAAGTTCGTTATGGCATATGCCATATGTGGTGGCGCATACATTACGTGGCATTTTATCCATTTGTAAAACCCACTTTTGTAGCCTTAACCTAAAGTTTTTTAATGCACATGTTTTTAAATAGTGGGCAAGTCCCACGTGGTGGCCATAACTAATTCGAACCCCTTTAAAAGTCATAACCAAAATTTGTTATGCCACATGTGGTGGCGCTCCACAAACCCAATTTAAGCCCTTAACATGTGGTGAATACTTTTGCATAATCAACCAACCGGGAGTTGCCACTTGTCTCCATTTCATTGGTCCATGTCAATGCCTGGTTAGGTGTCAACTTGATGCCACCTCACCACTTATCATCCACGTGGCATGCATTAACCAACCGGGAGTTGCCACATGTCTTAGCCTCATTGGTCCATGTCAATACCTCGTCATCTTGTATGGATGCCACATGTCACCCTGCCAGTGGTGCCACGTGGCACCCCCATTTTGCCTGTTTCATCAATACAACAAAGCGCGATAACTTTCTCATAAGGAGTCCGTTTGAGGTGAAAAAAACGCCGTTGGAATCGTCTCGACGAACCCTTCGATCTGGTGCTGGTTTTGCTGAGATTGGAGGACTTCAAAAATTTTGCCTTCTTGGATCCTCCTGGATCATTCCTCCCCACTAAGAAGCTTTTGGCCTCCAAAAGCCTTTACTAATCAACAGATAGGTGAGGGAATTTCTCCCTCACTTTCTCCTTCTCGATCCACTTGGCCTTGCTTGGATGAGTGCCTTTGATGCCCACTCGAAGATACTCAACATCACCTCTGCGAGAAGTCCTTGTCCTTCTGTCCAAGATGAGATCTTCCTTTAGCTCATCCATGTACTCAAGCAATGAGACATTCTCCCTTTCATCCATGATCATGGGAGGCTCATAGAGTTTCAAGTTCTCCACATTCACCACTGAGTAGATCTGCATGTATGGCGGTAGCTCTAAGCGAAAAGTATTCGTCCCAATCTTCTCCAAGATGGTGAAGGGACCATATCTAATGGGCTTGAGCTTCTTTCCTTCTCCTTTCATCCTCTCCTTGCTGATGTGAAGCCACACTTGATCTCCCACCTGAAACTGATGATCAACTCTATGCTTGTCATGGCGAGCCTTGTACTGGGCTTGACTCTTCTCCAACTGCTCTTGCACTGCTTGATGTACTTGTTGAACTCGCTGAATGAACCTGCGGGTTTTGTCTTCATCCTTGGAAGCGCTTGAATCAACCTCTCTCCCATAAGTCAAGTCCAATGGAGTCTTTAGCAAGTACCCAAAGCATGTCTCAAATGGCGAGCTCTAAGTGGAAGAATGCATAGCCCTGTTGTAGGCATGCTGCACATACTGGATCTGTTCATCCCATAACTTAGGATGCTTGTTGCAATAGCCTCGAAGCAAATGGACAACTGTCCTATTGACTACCTCTATCTGTCCGTCGGTCTGTGGATGGAAAGCGGTGCTCCTCTTCAGCTTGGTGTCCATCATACACCATAATTTTGTCCAAAACTCTCCAAGGAATCGGGAATCCCAATCCGAGATAATGGATGTAGGGAGTCTAAAGTGAACCCGTACATGCTGAAAGAAAAGAGAAGCAGCCTGCTCTGCAGTGACCTGCTTTTTACATGGCATAAGAATACACATCTTGCTAAACCTATCCACGACCACATACAAGTAGTCATGACCCCTCCTAGACATAGGCAAACCCCCCACAAAATCCATGGAAATGCTTTCCCAAGGATGGGAAGGAACAGGAAGTGGTGAGTACAGCCCCAATTTTCTATTAGTGGGCTTACAAGTAGAGTACATCACACACCCCTTTACATATTTTGTTACAATGTCTTTCATGCGAGGCCAATACACAAGTCTTTGCAAATGAGCCAAAGTCTTACCTACCCCAAAATGCCCTGATACAAGAGAAGTATGAGCTTCTCGTATTACATAGAATCTTTCACTGATAGGAACACATAACTTGCCAAAATTATAGAGCAACTTTCCCTGCAAATAGTAGTCTTCCACCTGTGTGCCATTGGTTAGCTTCTCATAAATCTCCTTGAAATCATCATCAGTAGCATACTGCTCAATATAACTTTCATGGGATAAAGAAGCATTTTTCAAAACAATAGATGCAACAATAGGAGGTCTAGAAAGTATATCTGCCACTTTGTTACTAGTACCCTTCTTGTACTTGGTAACTACGAACAACCTATACATGCCCACATTAGGAAGAGGGGCATCCTGCTGGAGATGAATCTCATGCTGAATCTCCCTTTTGGGAGGCAAACCTGTAGGTTCCTGAAATATTTCATCATAGTTAGCCACAATATCAATCATAGCCTTTTTATGAGAAGGATCACAACCTTTGACAGCATCGGATGCTTCAGCATCTTTTGCTCTCACAACCATGAGCATGCATCTCTTATTAGTGTTGATGAGTCTCTTCATCTGTCCTGCACTAACAAGAGTGGTGTTAGCCTTCATATTGTGAGCTCTCACGATGTACTCCACCCCAGTTTTGGTGAGATGGTACTTGTTCTCATGACGGAAGAATACTGCTTGTCGATCATACAAGTATGGGCTTCCCAATACGATACCGCAAATGTCAAGAGGAACAACATCTAAGTCCACCTCATCGATCAACTTTGAAGCAATAGAAAACCTTAACCTGCATTGCTTAGTCACTTGTAGCTTAGCATTATCACATACCCATCCAAGAGGATAAGGCTTGGGGTGAGGTTTAGTCTGTATGCCCAACTTCTTAACAACTGATTCTGAGATCAAATTTACTTGAGAACCCGGATCAAATAATGTTTCAATCTTTGTATGCTTAGACACAACTCTGATGTGAAACAACTCACTCCTTCTTTCATCATTTTCTTTAGAAACATGAGTAGAACTTGAACCAGTATGAGGAGTTTTGTTACCTTGCATTCCCACGGTTGTAATCATGGTTTCGTCACCTGAGTCGGAACCCAAATCTTGTTGCGCTGTTGCAACAGTCTTTTTCTTCTTTTTGCCTCCAAAATGCTTTGGCCTCTGTTCAGGATGCAACTTCCAACAACTTTCTTCATCATGCCCATTAGTGTCACAATGGTTGCAATGGAGCTTTCCTCCTTCCTTCTTGGTAGTAGCTGTCTTCTTCCTATTGTC
>LPNX010020890.1:711379-742197 GCA_001517045.1 Pseudotsuga menziesii | reverse complement strand
GTTGTTTCTCACATGTTCGACTTCAGCACCTTAATCGCATCGTTGAGAATCGCGCAGGATTTATATCCATTCCATTATTTGACGAAGACCCCGGATTTCCCCCAACTCTAGCACATTGGTGAGTCACTTTGGAACGACCAGTTATATGTTCCCGTGGATGTCCGGGCTGCATTGGCGATTTTATTCGGAAGCCCTCCAGTTCCATGCTTCCTCGAGTACCCAGTTCAGTTCCAGCTCAGTGTACCATTGCACGTATGACCGTTGTCACTTTGATCCCGCAGCTCATCATCTCCTTCGGAACCACATTCAGTAGCACTGCTGTCATTCCAGTGCATCAGTTGTTCAGCTCAGACATGGTCAGCCCAGCAGTATGTTCCAGATTTGTGTCCCCTCTGGACTCTCATGATATACACAGTTATTTTTATGTATCTTGATACGAGCATGGGAATGCCCGCCTCGTCCATATATTGAGATTTTTCCTCATTCAGTATTTGAGGACCATTTATATTGCTATGTTATATTCTGATACGAGCATGGGAATGCCCACCTCGTCCATATTATCAGATGATCCCTCATCCATTATTGAGGCTATTTACTTTTCAGTCCTTGCAGGTGGTTCGAGATCGGTGTCCCGGACTTCAGTTGCTTCCTTCTCTTCTCCACACCCCAAGAAAAAACCAAATATGACTCATGATGTCCATCGGCCATACGATGAGCTCCTGCCCTCACACATCAGGGGGCAATCTGTTAACACCCAAAAATGGTTAACTACCTCATCTACCCCATTACATGGCTCATTTGTCCACTTTCCTACCATATCTCCATCAAAAACCCATCTAAAAGGTCACCAAGAAAGCATGAAATGCCTCCAAAAGGCTAAAAGGTCACCAAGAAAGGCTTTTAAAACCATCTAAAAGGTCACCAAGAAAGCATGAAATGCCTCCAAAAGGCTATAAAATCCTTTTTTCCTCCAAAAATATCCAAAAAGGAATATAAAATATAAAATAATGAGGAAAAAAGAAGAAACCCTAATAGCTGAAACCCTAAAACAGCTAAAACCCTAAAAAGCTGACCTAAACATGGTTTTATAAATAAGTGATGCAGACCCATTATTCCATATCCATTATCATAAGCATCCTGCCTCTACCGAAATTATTCTCGAAACCCTAGCTTACCATCAAGCTACTTTCACCATTGAGAACTCTTTTGGCCCATTTCCACCACCGGAGAAGGAGAAGAAGCAGCTTGGAGCTCGAAGCCACCGACATCGGACCAGCGCAACGGACTCCACCAACCTCCTCATTGGAGGTAACATCAATAAAGATCATTATTCACTTCTTTAATGTTTTTGCTTCATGTTATTTACTTTTTACTGCTTTATCTTCAAGAACGTATTTAGATTAGTCTTTGTTTCAGTTTATCTTTATTTAATTCATACACATCATTGAACTGCTACTAAGGATTCCAGATTCCTTAGTAGGTGCTCATCAGCACAAGCTAGGGTGAAAACCCTAGCTACACTACTAAATTTCAAAACTTACAGAAAAGGTTTGTTGGAGTGGTTACAATATTTTGTAAGTATAAATAGTCCTCGTCGTTATGTCCTCTTGTTTGGAATATGCGACACCAGGGTAGTCCATGGGAACTCAATGGGTTTGGCGCACCGGATGAGACGTAATTCATGAAGGTCAAACAATTATCCTTAGTGTGTCTGTCTATTTTGCATTTCATGCACCATAAGTCTTTTTTGGATTCCTTAACCTTCTTGATGTCCTGCAATTGTATCATCAAATTAGCCAACTGTGACTGAGTCTGCACCATTCCTGCGGCACCATCACCGATTGGTGAGGCTTCCATTTTCATTTCCAATTATAGCGCTTCCATCTGTGACTCAATATTTTATTGCTTCAATGGGCCTTGAATGTGTGGTAATAGCGTAGTAATGAAACACTCTTTATGCTATACATTCCACATTGAGAAACTTACTTTGGACATCAAATTTTTAAACCATTGGTCAAAGTCCCATACTGAATCTGCCAATGCTTGTTTGATTTCCTTGATCTCGGTGATACACTATGACTCATATTTATGTTTTATGAACTCAGAGATCATTATGGCTCATATCTCTTCAAGGGTCTTCTGTGGTGCTCCTGGCAGTACTATGCAAAACTTAATAAACCGGTCCAGCGCACGACCTCTCAGAGTCATGATCATCTGCGCTTTCTTTAAGTCCACGTTCTGAACTAAGCAAACTGTCCAAACAGCTTCAAAGATGAACCAATGCTGCTCTAGATATTCTGCTCCATTGCCACTGAATGTGGGTAACCATATATCGTTCTCGACCATTGAGTTGGTGTCGGGGTTACCTGGTGAATTATTTTAACGGAGGTGTTTCCTCTCGCGTGCTAGTTGCAGTGCTAGCACTATCGGTGTTAATAACTCTTTCAGGAGATGATGCTCTAGACCTTACCTCTGGTGATAATCCTAGTGTGATGTAGTTGCGTCCTGACCTTGGTGTCTCAAAAGTCTCTTCAAAGTCTTCTGCTCCTTCTAAAATCGGGCTATAGTCCTCCTCTTCATCACGAGATCCTTTGTCTACCTGTGACTGAAGTTCATGCTCACTCTCTTCGAGCAAACTAGGAGCTCTTTGACCTTCCTCTGTCTTTCTTCTCTTCCCTGATTTGAATCTCCTTCCACTCCTTAGGAATATAGCCTCCAGTTCAGGTTCTGTACTTCCTGGGAACATCTCAACTTACCATTTCCAATTTTCTTAACAGGTCATCTGCGACATAGCCTTCCTCTTGGGTATGCGACTCAACTACTCAATATGTAAGATACCTTTCTCATAAATGAGCATCTTGATCCATGTACTGATAGATAACAAATATCTTCTTTGGGGTCCTTGGAAAAAATTTCTTTTAACCTCACTATATGAGGTTATAGCCTCTACTGCAAACTCAGTAATGTATCCTTGCAAGATACTGTTAACCCAAAAATCAATAGCTCTAGAGATGGTGTTACTTACAATGGTTATCTCACAAATCAACTGATCACTCCACTCAACTGCTTCTCTTCTCTGGAAATCTATCTGCATTCTTTCTAATCTTGGCAGCCACTTGTGCAGCACAATGGGAAACTCTGCAAAGAATATCTCGTGAATATCAGTGTATATGTACTGGTCTACCCTATTTTCTGTGCTCAACTGAGATCCTGCACTCTCTTCTTGCATGAATTCTAGCATCTTAGACTCCAGCCAATCCTATATATCATTCTTTTCGGATGCCACAACATTTCCCTCGACTCAAATGGTTAACGGTCCCGGCAACAGAGCTATTTGTTGGCCTCTTTATCTTCCTTGTCTCAACCTGCGGTTCAAAAAAAACAAAATACCAACAATACACCAAAATACATCGTCCTGATAGAGCAAGCTCAGTCAGCAACACCTGCTAGGAAGGCACAATCTCACTCAAGATATATTAATGTGTAACTACCAGAACCATGTTTTCCCAGTTGGCGACGGATTATAGTCCCTTGGCACACAGACAAGGCGCTTGACAAAGACAATGGGATGGAATCTTATACTATACGACAGCAGCACAACGATGTGTCACAACTCACGCATGACATGACCTTGTCCTCACAACTCAGCGACTGGTGCAATGGTGTGACGTAGACGATTCCTTATACTTGACAGACAGTGCACAACTTATATTTTAACTTAACAGCTTAATCATGAAATCATATATAATATTCCCATAATGCTTTAAACATTCATTCATTCATTCATTGTTCCTACTACGACATATATTCAACCACAACTGTAACTGTAATAATGCAAGGTAAACATACATCCGCATAAACATTCACCATTCAACAACATTCATCCATGTGACACAGGAAATAACATGGAAACCCATCTAGGAAAAAACACCAAGGTGCTCTTCATCTGGCATGAGAAATGTGCATAGCACCTTGCATTCTGTTACTTGTAGATTGTTCTTAAGATATGTCTATCTGACTCAATCTCTTCTTGCTCTCATGCTCTCTAGTTTATTCTCTATCTACTCCTACTGATCCGCACACAGCCTGGATAAACTCTTCTACTTTACTAGTGGTCTGCACACACAGCTGCAAGATCCGTGACTCAACAACCTTCTACCTCTACTAGACTCTCCTCTGAGTCAACCTTACTGCTCCTAACTCTCTAATAATATAGATTACCGAATCTAACTGCATCTAACCGAATCTAATATAACCCATATACAGAGTGTGTTCCTCTTATTTATAGCATTTATAAGACCATGCAGGGTTGACTAAGTACAACTCAGTAATTACAGACTTAAGTAGCTAAAAAACATCTTGGTTACATTAAATGTTTCCCCATACCTAGCCATTAAAGTCCTGTAATGCATTACCCACAGCCTTAACTAGTCGCGGAAATGTCTTTCACATCGTCTGTACTAGTCATAACTAGCCGCAAAATTGTCCTTCCATTTTCTGTTGGTTTGTCCTTCTACAGTATTCCTTGACTTTTGTCTATCCAGCTTTAACTCTTGTACCTGCCTCTTCCACCAACTTTGGATGTGCTTTTCCCCATCGCACCGATCCTGTCACATCTTCCTCTAATCTACACTTCATTTCTATCTTTATCCTTCCTTTCTTTGCCATGCGCATATTTTATCTTTCTTGCGCCTATTCATTTGTTTCCTTATTGACCTGCTTTTACCCTATCCCGCGCACACTTTTCCTACGTGTCATGTTCTTCCTTGTGCACTTTTCCTGGCCCAATAGATGCATACATATCTCAAGGTACTAATATTTTTGTTTCTAATACTAATTCCTGGATGGTGATATGAAGTCGACAGGAATAGTCTCATCGAAGGAGGGCCATGATGAATCCCACATCGATGACACGAAACTTGGAACAAAGTTCTGGAATTTTGAGTATGATGTAACCGTAGGACTGACTCAAAAGGTATTGACACAAATATTGTTTTGACTGCAGAGGTAAGCTTTCAATTTTCCTTTGAACATCGGGAGGCACGATCGAAGACTTGGTAGCATTGACTTAGACCAGACGGATACCAAGACAAAATGCGATGATAGACAATGCATTCTTTGAAAGACTCAAAGGAGTGACATGACTCATGAAAGTGGATTGACTTGGAAGCAATATGAACATCCAATTAACTGAATGAAATACATACAAGTTCCATGTTCAAAGGTGACTAGTAACTGCCATTTATTTGCAAAATGAAATGGTTCCCTTCCCTTAATTTCCACATCATGATTGATGAGTGCCTCTTTTCATTTTTACGAGTCCAAAGAGGGTAACGAACACTCGTTTTAGCTTATCTAGGGGATAAGTCCATTCTCATATATTTCACAAACCTGAGAAAGGAGGGTTTCGCTCCCAAAAGAGGGTCTCTCAATGTTTAATTTAATGAGTCCATTGAAATTTAACTCGGTATTGTTCATGTTTAGAGAGTTTGAACGAAGACAGAAGAAGACTCCAAAGGGTCGCTTTTCATAAACTTTAGTCTCTAGGGCCCAAAAAAGTATAAAATAATAGCCAAGATAACATTTCTAGTCATGATTGGTTGGAGTGCTCCTTTTTCGTAACTATTCAATCCAAACCGAAAAAGGGGTAAACTATCGTTAGAAAGATGACTCTTCAAGTACTTTTATGAGTGTGAAGAAGACAAGTTCGCTCGACAATATTTTCACATTTAAGGAGTCTGAAAAGATTTTAAAGAAGACTCCATTAGGGTTTCTTTTTGCGATGAGTGAGTTTAACGATCCGAAAAAGAAGTGAAAAGGACTCAAAATTTTGGTACTAGGTTTAGAGAGAACATCCAAAATGTCTAAATTAGTGCTCGATGAATTTTTCCATTTCATGGAAGAATGAAAAAACCAAAAAGGAACTTACTCATAGCCACTACGATTCACTTTTTCCCCTGCAAAAAGTGACTATTAGTTCCCCAAAACAATATTTAAAATTGACTTTTATAACTATAGAAAAGGGAATTTTTTAATAAAACAATTAAAAAATAATAAAAATCCCTAAATAATATCATATAAAAGTCAAATTAAATAGTAAAAACATTTCATTTACCATTTACCAAGTTTTGGGGAGCCATTTGGAGCATTTGTGTGCAAATTTCAGTTGGAGAATCTGGAGCTATTACCCGTCCATTTTCTGATCTATCAGTCTCATGCAAGAGCCAAGACCATTCTCATCATTTTCATGGTTGCAATTTTTCATTTCCAAGCATTTTCATTGAGCTTTGGGGATTTTTACCCAAGGGTAAAATTCGTTTCCCGGGTAGCGCGCTTCTCCTTTGCGGGAAAAGTGATGCCCATGGAAAACCGCGTTTTTTACGCCTTGGACATGCGGTGGAACCGCTCTGTCTCAAGGAGACAGAAGCGATGCTTGAAAACACATCTAAAAATTGGATGGTCTAGCAAAAATAATGGTTTTTGAATATTTTAAAAGATTGATTATGTGTGTAAATACTCCATTTATGGTATTTGACAGGTCATCTTGTTCAAAATGGTGGTATAGCAAGAAAGGAAACATGAGGATGATGATGCTCATGCTGGGGCAAATGTGGATTCCATGGCTGCTCTACGGGTTTGTGGCATTTTGAAATTCTTCCAACATTCCAGTATGATATCTCATGTCAAATTACTGGAGTACATTTTTCGGATGTGGAACCCGAAACAACAGTATTTTGAGGTGCGGGCCCATATTCTCACTGTCGAAGTGGAATATATTTATTTTCTCACCAGATTATCTAGACATGGAGCACCCATTTCATTGAAAGGATCACAAGGGGGAGATATTATCACACAAGAGCTCATACTTCGCCACTGCTATCCAGGCACTAAAATGTCTGGGAAGAACATCCCAATTAAGGAAGTGATGGACTTGCCACTTCGAATCATTCTCTTCACCATGTAGAGAGTTTTTGGGAGACAAGGGGCTCATCAAGATTCCTGGAACATATGCTTTATGCCTTGGAATCCATGGCACCCACAATGTTTAACTAGGCCTAGGCATTGTTGACTGTGTTCAAGGATCAGCTGACCAACTGTCGACAGGGAGAACTAATACAGTTCGGTTATGAGACTTTCCTGGATTGTTTATTTTTTGAGAGGGTACCTCTCCTAAGGCCACAGGTGGTTTTTACTGAGCTGAGATCTCAAGACCCCTGCATGATACTATGGGTGGAGATCATGGCCCGCACTGGAGGTGGCAGATCCAAGGTCAAATACGAGAATTCCTTCTTCCATTGGCTAGACGACCAGATCGATGATTATGCTTAGGTTGGGATCGAATTTCGAGGAGATCCCAATCTACCTTTACCAAATGATTCCCAGTGGGGTGATATCGATAAGAAAAAATGCTCAAGATGTTGATTATTTTTTAATGTTTTATGTTTTGTGATTTTTTATGTATGATGACAAGACCCAAATTTTTCATGCAGATGTAGGAGATGCGTGACCAGGGGGCTCATCCCCAATGGACAAGAGAGTGGGGGCTCACTTTGTACACAGAGGAGATTACAAGTTAACCAATATGGTGTTAGAATAATCAACCCATTGTTAGCTACCTTAGACATTAATTAATCCAATTTTTGTCTTATTTTCGTAGTTTCCATATTCCACCTTATGCAAGTTGTCCTCCACACATCCATAGTGGTCAAACTTGCTAAATTTGAGTCATGGAGCACTTGGGAAACCTCTTGGAATCAAATCTGCTTTATTCCTGGCCTCCCTAGAGCATGTCTACTTTTTCTGCTTTATTGCCTGCTTTTTCTGAGTTTTAAGGCAATTGGGAAAGTTTGACTAGGTGAAGTTAACTTGTTTTTTGTCCTCATCATCCTCCACTCTTTTCTCCTATGAAAAGCATGTATGAGTTTTACTTCCAACATCTATTAGCTTGTCTAATTTATTTTTCCAATTCATGAGCTCCTAGACAGTTTTGGAAACTACTTTTTGCACCTATGGGGGATTTGCTTAGATTTAGTAAGCCTGCTTTTGACCAAATTCGAATGGCATCCTTATGCATTTGAATCTCTCATGTAATTATTTATTGTGGTAGCCTATGACTTCATAGGGTTGGCTATTGTACACTTATTCAATACAGATTAGTGTTCTGCTCCATTATTCAGTCTCCTTTGTGAGTTATTTTCATGTGTAATTGGCAATTGTTGTGAGTGTAATTGTTTTAACACCTGGGTTCAATTTCCACATGGTATCAGAGCCTTTTTAGATCGATTTCTCTCCTTCCAATTTTTTTTGCAGGTTTGACATCATTGGCTGGGAGCATTCTGTTGACTGAAGGGACAATTTCTGAGCTATGGATCAATCTCAGAAGATCATCTTGACTCCATTTAACTTCTTTGAATGGAAAGTAGATATGGAGATACTGTCAAGAGTGAAAGGCCTCTACAGATTGACTATGGCAATAGAAGCATATCCCAATGCAGCTGCAGAGAAGATTAAATGGCACAACAGGAGGGATGAGGCCTATGGTCTCCTGTGTCTGAGCATATCCAGAGACCTCCTTTTCCATCTTAATGGATTAACATCACCGAATGAAGTATGGGAGAATCTTGTTGATCTTTTTGGTAAGACAGATGATATGTGGGGACATCAAATTGAAAATTAATTGATCTCCCTGAGTCCCAATAGCTTTGAATCCCTGCAACTCTATTTTTCCAAGTTCAAAGCACTTGTTTTGCAGCTAAAACAATGTGGGATCGAAAAGAAGGATGAGAAACTGGTTTTGGCCATACTCTCGAAGCTTGGACCTGACTATTCAGTGTTTTTTTCGACCTTCTATGCCACAAAGTTGACAGCTCGAGCCTGGAAAATGCCTAGCCTTGCAGATTTCATGGAATCTCTCACACAAGAACAAGATAAATTGGTGATGATGGGCACCATCAAACCATCTAAAGACCAAGCTCTGGTTGCTGGAGATTCGAGGGTGGATTCAAAAATAAATAAGAAAGCTAAAAGTCCACCTGAGCAAAAAAGAGACAAGAACAAGTCTCCAGAGGAGCCTCAAGGTTCCAAGAAGAACCCCTAGAAGAAGAAGAACAAAGGAGAAATGAGCAAGTGCGCATACTGCAGTAAGGGAAATCATTCTGAAAGCTCCTGCATGAAGAAGCAAATAGACATGCTGACCCAAATCCTGGAGAAGAATGGCATCTCCCTTCCAGACAGCTCAAAGAAGAGGGAAGGAGGATCAAATTCAGAAGATAGAGAGAGAGTTCATGCATTGGTTGCTAGCACATCAAGCTCGCCTAGTTTCATCATTGATTCTGAAGCTTCAAGACATATGGTTTCGACCAAGGAGGCATTCACCTCACTTGACATGTCGAAAGGTCCACCAATTGTACTGGGAGATGACTCTCTCACTGAAAGTTTGGGCAAAGGGAGGATTGATCTTGACCATGGTAAGTTCAGCAATGTGTTGTATGTTCCAGGTCTTTCCTCTAACCTCTTATCAGTGTATTAGATGACCCACACAGGGTCTCCAAAGAAGGCCATATTCTCCCCTGATGAAGTTGAGATCACAGAGATCTCAAGTGGTAAATTCATTGCAAAAGGAGTTGTAAATCACACTTCGAAGGTATACATGTTCTCACACTTCCTACCCTACTCAAACCCCTCTGCTCTTCTAATTCATGCTAATGAGGAAAGCAAGCTTTGGCATGAAATATTTGGCCACCTTAATTACAAGTATATTTCTGATCTTAGTGAAAAAGAAATGGTCATAGGGTTACCAAAGATTAAATTTTCCAAAGGAGTCTGTCAAGGTTGCATCCTAGGAAAACACCCAGAGCATAAATTTGAGAGAGCTAGTCATGAGAGAACCTCTGCACCTCTTGAGTTGATCCACAGTGATGTTTTTGGCCCATTTCCTCATATTTCAATGAGTCAGGACAAATATGCATTGGCATTCATAGATTAATTTTCCAGGTATTGCTGGGTTTACTTCCTGAAACACAAGTCTAAATTTTTTGGCCTCTTCAAAGTCTTTAAGGCTTTGGTTGAAAACCAGTCTGGGAGGAAACTCAAGGTCCTCAGATCTGAAAATGGTGGTGAGTGTGTCAAGTCTAAGTTCATTCAATATTGTGCATATCCAGGTATTCATATGCAGCATTCTATCCCTTACACACCACAGCAGAATGGTGTTGCTGAGAGGAAGAACAGATCACTGAAAGAGATGGCAACATGCATGATGGAGGCTAAGACTTTGCCACCAAAGTTTTGGGCCGAAGCTATAAATTGTGCAGCCTATATCCAAAATAGGGTGCCTCATAAACAACTTTATGGTATGACTCCTTTCGAAGCATGGAGTGGGCACAAGCCATATGTAACCCATTTTAGGATTTTTGGCTCAAGGGCTTGGGCTAGAATTCCAATAGAAAAGAGGAAGGCTTTGCAGCCCCAAAACCAAGAGTGTCTATTTGTTGGGTACTCTAAATATTCAAAAGGGTACAAGCTAATCAATTTGAGCACAAACAAAGCCTTCATTGAAAGGTTTGTTTAGTTTCAAGAACAGCCCCTAGCAGCAGTGGAAGTTGGAGAATCCTCTTCACCACCAGAACCTCTGAATGTAAGTGAAGAGATAGTTGATCATGCTGATTCTGATATGTCTAATAATGATGATTTAATTGTAGATATTAATAGTCCTACAAGACCAAAATGGGCAGCAAAGACCATTCATGCAGCTGGAGAACTAGCTGGAAATCCTAATGATCCTAGGAGGACTAGATCTCAGTTTGAGAGTGCTCTGTGCATGAAAGATCCTATGTTTGCAGAGAAATGCTACCTGATGATTGAATCAGACCCACAAACATATGAATATGTATCAAATGATCCAATATGGCAAACAGCCATGGAAGAAGAGCTCAGCTCACTCCAGAAGAGCAACACTTGGGAGCTGGTTGATCTTCCCCCAGGGAGGAAGCTAGTTCAGTGTAAGTGGGTGTACAAAACCAAATTTGCTGCTGATGGTTCACCTCTAAAGTACAAGGCCATATTGGTAGCCAAGGGATACTCATAGGTACATGTCATAGACTACAATGAGACCTTTGCACCAGTGGCAAAGATGGAATCCATCAGGCTAGCCTTAGCCATTGCAGCTTCAAAGCAATGGGAGGTACATCACATGGATGTGAAGTGTGCTTTCCTGAATGGAGATCTCACTGAAGATATTTACATGCAGTAGCCTCAAGTATTTTCTACTAACCCATCTCTTGTGTGTAGGATAAAGAAGTCATTGTATGGGCTTAAGCAAGCCCCCAGGGCTTGGTATGCCAAGATTGATAGCTTTCTGCTATCACTGAATTTTTTTCGATGCAAGTCAGATCCAAATGTATATTTGAAGCTAATTCATGGTTCATTAATGATAATTGTTTTGTATGTTGATGACCTTCTCATTACAAGAAGCTCAAAGGATGAAATTGCCTCCTTGAAGGATGCAATGAACCATGCCTTCTCAATGACAGATTTGGGCTCATTGAGCCAATTCTTGGGGCTCAAGATTGCTCAAACCAAAGAAGGAATCAAAGTACATCAGTCCAAGTATGCCTTGAATTTGCTGAAAAAATTCAATATGAAGGATTGCAATCCAAGCAAGACTCCTTTCCTTTCAAGAGTTAAGCTTGAAGAAGCCGATTCTTCACCTATGGTAAACAATACACTGTATAGGCAATTGATTGGATGTTTGTTGTATCTTACACATACTAGACCTGATCTTTCTTATGCAGTAAGTGTGGCTTCAAGATACATGGATCAGCCTCATGAGATCCATTGGAGAGAAGCAAAAAAGGATCCTTAACTTTGTTCAGGGAACAAGGACTCATGGGATCTTCTACAAAGCTAAATCTGATCTTGATTTGATTGGGTTTACTGACAGTGATTGGGCAGGTGACAACACAGATCAAAAGTCAACATCTGGATATGTGTTCACTCTTGCAAAAGGGCTAATCAGCTGGTCAAGCAAGAAACAAAATGCCATTGCACTCGCATCTACAGAAGCAGAGTACAAAGGAGTTGTAAATGCAGCAACTCAATGTTTATGGTTGCAGGGGTTACTTGGAGAGTGTGGTTTCGAATCAGAATACTCAACTACTATCTATTGTGATAATCAGAGTACCATTCGAATCTGTAATGATCCAGTTCAGAAGCAGAGAACCAAACACATTGAAATCCATATGCACTACATCAGATAGCTTGTGCATGATGGCACCATTCACCTACTCTTCTGTTCATCTTCAGAACAAGTAGCAGATATATTCACCAAAGTTTTTTGTGAGAAGACATTCAGCAATATCAAGTCACTACTGGGGATTTCTGATCATTCTGTGAAGCATGAGTGATGACAATATTTTCAAATTTTGTTTTACTGTCCATGTTTAAGGGAGGATTTTTCCCACTGGGTTTTTGCCTCTTTCCTTGGTTAAATGGACATGCAGTATGTAAAGGGTGACTAAGCCTTGTTGCTAGGCCCTATAATTTTTTGATATTTTACTCATAAGTCAGGCTTAAGGGGGGGTGTTAGAATAATCAACCCATAGTTAGCTACCTTAGACATTAATTAATCCAATTTTTGTCTTATTTGCCTAGTTTCCATATTCCACCTTATGCAAATTGTCCTCCACACATCCATAGTGGTCAAACTTGATAAATTTGAGTCATGGAGTGCTTGGGAAACCTCTTGGAATCAAATCTAATTTATTCCTGGCCTCCCTAGCGCATGTCTGCTTTTTCTGCTTTATTGCCTGCTTTTTCTGAGTTTTAAGGCAATTGGGAAAGTTTGACTAGGTGAAGTTAACTTGTTTTTTGTCCTCATCATCCTCCACTCTTTTCTCCTATAAAAAGCATGTATGAGTTGTCCTTCCACCATCTATTAGCTTGCCTAATTTATTTTTCCAATTCGTGAGATCCTAGACTGTTTTGGAAACTGCTTTATGCACCTATGGGGGATTTGCTTAGATTTAGTAAGCCTGCTTTTGACCAAATTCAAATGGAATCCTTATGCATTCAAAACTCTCATGTAATTATTTATTATGGCAGCCTCTGACTTCATAGGGTTGGCTATTGTACACTTATTCAATACAAATTAGTGTTCTGCTCCATTATTCAGTCTCCTTTGTGAGTAATTTGCATGTGTAATTGGCAATTGTTGTGAGTGTAATTGTTCTAACACCTGGGTTCAATTTCCACAGATGGAGGAAAACCTCAACCGGTTGACATTGGACATTCCAGATGCTGCTATAGATGACCTCCCTAGGAGGTACTAGAGATACAATTGGGGTGTCAAACCATTTCAACCGCTTTCTCCTGAGGGCAGCCCGAGATATCATGTGCCATCACGAGAACCACTAGACATTCCACATGATGTATACATTGAAAGCTAGCTAGCTTCAGGATTTTTGACATTTTATATATCTGAAAGCCAGAGTGCTTCAGTCCGGGTCTTGTGACCATGTTTCTATAAAACACTTTATATATATATATATATATACAGACTTATTTACAGTGTTTATATGAGTTTCAAATGGGAAATGATATTTACATGAGTTTTTATGTGTCTTTTAGTGCTTATTTTAATTTACAGTGGACTATGTTTTGTTTATAAAATTTATGTGTGGGCAATGTACCACTCTAGAATGTAGTTCTCCAATGAGTCGACAACCGTATTATAAGACCTAGGAACGTTCCTATAAGTGATTAATTTGAATGACATTTCTAGCAGACGTACTCTTCGAAATAGGTGAAGGATCGTAGGGTTTATGATGGTATAAAAGTGGTTTAAATGACAAACCACTAACTACGAGTCCATGAATACTACCAAGTCTTGAATGTCTCGAGATGCACCTCAGTCAACAAACCTATCACTGCTTGATACTCGATGATGTTGTTGGTATATGGACCAATACAAACTACCCCTAAACTGACTAAGTCATGTGCCAGGAAATATGAAACCCAAGCAGCTGAAGCAAGTTTTAGGGTCTGACAGCAAGCCCCATCAGCAAAACCGTAAAAATACATCTGATATGCATAACCAAAACATGGTATAAACAGTACTGATAACAAGACTCAAAAACCATATTGAAAAACCAAACACACACTAAAAAGTAAATCAATATACATATATACAAGGTACCATACAGAAATGATTTCAAGCATAGTACCTTTTCAGGTACAACCCATTGTGAGGTTTCCCGAAAGGTATCCCATCATAGTATACAAGTTCATAATCCCCATTCTCTAATAATTTACTGGCGATAAAGGGACCATACCACATGGATTCAAAATTCCCCTTCCCTAGCTTATCATGTCTCTAATCATAATTCAGAACCAGGTCACCTTCATTAAAAACACGAGGCTAAACAGATTTATCATAATTAGCCTTGATGTGTTTTTTTGTGTGCCTTGTTTGCCAAGGAAGCATCTCTTATATTTTCATCAAGGTTTGTTAAGTAAAAAAACAGTTCTTCCTTGACGAAACTGTTCGGGAGAAGTTCTACTATAAGTTTAAGTGATGGGATTTGACACTCAACAGGGAGGACAACTTATAGTCCATAAACCAATTGAAAAGGTGTGAAACCAGTTGTTTTTTTAAATGAAGTCCTATAAGCCCATAGTGTGGGAAAGAGATTCAAATGAAAGTTGGATTTGTGGTCTCCAACCATCCTACGCAGCATAGTTTTCAAAACTTTGTTAATGGCCTCAACTTGACCATTATCCTGCGGGTAATACGGAGTTGATTTTTCATGGAAAAAATCTAGCTTAGCACTCAACTCAGCCATCATCTGATTGCGGAAATGAGATCGGTGGTCAGTGACTATGGCTTGCAAGACTCCAAACCTAGCTATCACGTGATTGAACAAAAAGAGAGTGACAGTTTGTCCATCCTATGCATATGTAGGAATTTCCTTAGCCCATTTTGTAAAGTAATCAACGGCTACGATGATGTAACCATTACCCCCAGCTGAGATAGGCTTATAATGCATTAAATCAATACCCCACTTGGAAAAAGGGCCAAATTCAATGATAGGGTGTAAAGGAGCAGGGTGGGTGCGCATTTTAGGATAAAAGTGTTGATAAGGTGGGAATTTCTTGACTGCCTCATGACAATCTTTGAATATGGAGGGCCAAAAATACCCAACGCGAAGAATTTTTTGAGCTGTCGCCATCCTAGAAAGATGATTGCCACATGCTCCAGAGAGGCACTCATTTAAAACGTGTTCTACCTCTTAGTGTGTAAGGCATCTTCGAAGGATGTAGTCAATACCACATCGATACAATGTATCATTTATGATGATATAGTACTTCGTGTGGCGACGGATACAACGACGATCGTCACGGGACATGTCGAGATGAAATCTCTGGGTCTGGAGATAGATGATCAAATATCCATATCATGGATTATTTGTGCTGATCAGGAACAAGAATTCATCTAGAAATGAATCATTGGGCTCAGCTTCCATCATAGCACAGGGAAGGTCACACATCAATTTCGCAAAAACCAAGGACTTCTTCATGTTAGGATTATTAATCCTCCCTTGATCAAACTGTCTATTAGATTAATTTAGACTAACTTAGGAGTTTTAATTAATTAATTAAGTTCACTTTTCACATGCCCCAATTTTGCAAAAACAATTTTATATTATTTGAGGAACAATATGTTAAATTTTATGCTAAGTTGTAATTGATGACCTAGTGGGGTCAAGGATATTTAATGTAAATTATGAATATTTTATTTATAAATAAATAAATGAGGACACTGGGTGGAGAGAAAACTGACATGTGGCATCATCCTCAAACCACTTCCAACTGTTGCAGGTGGCAACCTCCCTACATTTGTGGTCATGATTCCCCAAGAAAGTGGAATAAGAGCAGGTGGCTCAATTAATGAAAACTGACCCAAAAGACCTAGGTAATCTTTATAAAAATTCCCATTGAAGAGAGCTGAGGCTGCTCATTCTAGAGAAGTGATCATTCAGGTTGAATGAATGTACTTCAGAGAAAATCAATGGAAGGTAAATCTGGAAAGTGTTTGAGGGGATAACTGATGATTGATCTAGTTGCAGCTTTTAAGCTGAAGATCATACTGTTGAGAGCACAGTGTTTTACTGAGGTATTGAACTAGTCAGTTGATAGAAGGTTCTATTGTTTTCATTCTCCACCGAGTTCACAGCCAAGAAGACCAGGAATAGGCTCAAGGGTCCTGAGGAAGCATTGTTTGAGTGCTCTCCAGGAGATTGGTAGGGAGGAACAGCCTCCTAAAGCTGTTGTCGTCTGTCCTCAACAGGTTCTATGTTATTTTATTTTACTGTTTTGGTTGAATAAATCTTAGTTAAACTGCTATATGAATGTTAAAAGTTCAATTTGTGAAACGTTAGATTTATTATTCTTATTATATTGTTATAGAAATGAAATGGATTTATAGAATAATGTGTTAGAATAAAACTAAATTTCTAAACTATGTTTTTCCACACCTGGAAATTAGGTCATACTCTAACATGATTAGAATGCTTTAAGTAGATAAGAGAATGAAAATAGTAGATAAGATTTTGTATCTATAGATAGTAGAGTAAATTTATTACAATGTTTAAAATATTATGAAGGACAAACAATGTTATGATTTATTTGTGTTTACTGTTTTTACTTAGTATAACTAAATAAAATGCAAGAAAAGAAACTGTAAACTACACTAGAGTTACAGTAATAGTATACTGATAAAATAAAAGCTTATAGAAGATAACAGCTAAGTATATAAACAAGATATTAACCACACAGTTTATCTTTTAAAACTATTAACTAAATCTTAAACNTCTTCCTCCAAAATTAATAAATATTATTTTATTATTTCAACTATTATTTTATTAGTTCATTTTAGGAGGCCCATTTTGAGTTGAAATTTCCTCTAATGTACTTAATATAAACCAGATTATGTTTATGTTTATAAACCCTTTATTTATAAAAAGTAAACAGAGTTACAGAGTTAATGTTCTATTCTTTACAGAGCTATGAATATTTTCAAAGTTACAGAATAGTAAATAAAAACAAGTGTAAATGTAAACATTAACTAAAATAAACTAAAAATTACATATTTAGAAACTATTGTATATTTAACAAACAGGCTTATAACTTGTGTAAGAAAACCTTAGGGTTGAAACTCAAGCAATTCATTTATCCTTTTATAAATTAATTTATATAAGTTTTAATACATTCACATTGATAACTGTGTAAACAAATTTCACAACAAGACTATAAACTATGCAATAGACTGATTACAGTCTTATCCTTAAAACTTAATAATATATTTATAAACCCTTTTAATTTAAATACTTCATAAACAGGTTAATGAATAACAATACACCTGTAATAGCGAAATAGAAGCCAACAAGAAACAGTGCCCAAATAATAATTAATTTAAGAACACATTTATACAAGGGTTTCATTTCCAGTAAACCCTAGCTATTATATCCTGAATCGATAAGTATAAATTTATAAATTTTACATTACGACTGATCTACAGTCTTCACAATAACAATATTTACTTACAAAAATATCATTAACAGTAATTTACTTCACTGACAGCTGAATAAGAAAACCTATTTTACAGTATTAGTATTTACAAGTTAAATTATAATAAAACAGAGTAATCGAAACAGGAGTTATTTTAAAATCTTGAGTGCAGGAAAAAGCCCATATCTTAAAATTTAAAGTATGATATTATCAAGCCGTAAGGCTGTAATCATTTTACAAAAAAAGGAACTACAGTCAAGTCACGGCATATAAGCCGAAGCTACCCAACAACATGCAAGGGTTTTTAATGACGAAACTAAGTAATAACATAAACTAAGCATTTATACATTGGAGGAACCGAAGCCATGCTTCCCTTCAAACTGTAACTTCTTTCCAATAAGCTCTGTAAATAGGGAGATGCCACGACAAATCAAGGCTTATCGGTTATGGCCACGAAGTTCACCAACTCGAAAGTAGCTTCCTTCATACTTGAAGCCGCAACTGTAACCTGCAAAAACAAGACCAATGCGATTTTTTAGAAGTGGTATTCTTTGTATTAAAAACTGAAATAGTACTTAGAGAAGAAATGAGAGCACGGTAAAACCTTACCTGCGAATAAAGAGTCTAGAGCCGAGGAGGAGACTTAACCAGCACAAAGAACAACACCTTGAAGAAACGAACCCTCATGATATCCTGTGACAGAGGCAGCAGGGTTCACCTTCCAGACTTACACCAATGATTGAGCAGGTTATAAGCAATGGAAAGGGTAACGCTATGGCCCAATACTCTAAACTACTGACAGAGTAAACCCACACTCACGACGATACAATGCTTGCAGAAAGAAACCAAGATACAAACTGTGTATCTCTCAACTCTTACACAAGTGATACAACACTTTACTACACCCAAAATGGAGTTGTCAAACGTGAACCAGCGAGCCTCTCATGGCCACAAAGAAACCCAAACAATGCAAAGCCAAACCCTCGAAGGAGAATGAAGAAATAGGGTTTCTTTGTGAGCTTATAAATCGACCAACGCATGGTGGAAACTCATCCACATTCCATCAATATTTTTAATCAGGAGTGGGTTGATCTACATAGTTCTCCTAAACTATTGGGTGAACACTATTATTGCCAATAATTTATATCTTACCACGACGATAATGTTGTTTTAAAGTCAACTCATATCATTGCTTTTGGATAATCAATACAATCAAGCTATAGTAAAAATATTTGTATGTATCAATAACATTTGCATTATGAAAACCTTGAAATCAATATTTTGTAAAAACATTTATATGAAAAACAATAGTGGAGTTTATGCCTTTGACCTTGAGTCGATAGCACTACTAATATCTATTCATACAAACCTTATATTTAATAAATAATACTATGTTCCAAAACTAGTGTTATGTATACATTAGTTGGTAAAGTAATTTGTTTATAGAATAACTGTATGTAAGTAAATGTTATGTGATAATTCACCATAGTACAACCCTTACTAATGCATAAGTTGACAATATTATGGTTAGAATACTTCTTGGAAGTTATTGTTCATTTGGTTTCTATAAGAACCAATCTCTTAATAAATTAAACCGATATTTAAACTACACCTTGGTAGTTGCAAGGTAGTAAGACTACCTAGGGTTAAAAGTAAAATTACTCAGAAATTTTATTAAGCGATATGATAATGTAATATTGCAATAATACAAGTGATATGGTGAAGCTTAGAAAATTGAAATTATAGCTAGCTTATAAAGCAATACTTTGAACTATAGACATAACATTAGCAGTATTTTCATGCTTCAGTAAAAATGATTCAATGTGAAATCATGAGCCCAATACTCATAAGAAGAACTTGTGAGTAACTGGACATATCACATCAGAAAGAAAAACTTAAGTAGAACTCGTGCTGATAAAGAGCACTAGCATATTAGGAATATTGGTCTTTACGACTAACTTAAAATACTATCATAGATTCAAAAACAGTAAAGGAAGTACTTTAGCTCAGCATAGCCTGGCTCTTTATTAATGAAATTATACTCTAGCATTTTTATTATGCTAAAGAAGTACTTCTTGTTTTAACACAAAAACAAACTCCTACTTGTTCAAAAATTTCCCTGCTGAACTTGTAAGAACCAGAAATCTAGCTGATTTAGCAATTGCTAACTAAGCCCAGATTAGAACATAGCTTCTCAGCTACTTGACAAAAGAAAATCATCAATACAGCTAGAAGCAACTGAATGCAGGTCATATACATAACATATCAAAATTAAAATGGTATTAGTTTGTATGTGTTGAAGTTAATCCTTACATACTTTTAACTATTTCATTTTTTCGCTAAGCCGCTAGTAGTTATTAAACTATGACTTTAGACATTTTATGTTACATTAAAAATTTTAATTTTTTGTGAAAATTTGGGGTTATGACATGTGGTATCAGAGCACAAGGTTCAAACACTAGGCCTTGATGAAGCTCAACTTGCTTATATGAAATAGTAATCATTTTGTTGATGTTGTTTTATTTTAATGTTATTCAACAAAGAAATATGTTTCTGATTTTAACAACAGGTATGGAAAGACTGGAGGAATATGCGAAAGAGGAATCTCCCTTTACTGAACAAGAAAACTTACAAAGAGACCCTATACAAGAATACATAACCATTAATTCCTCATAACTTTTACAAACAATAAAAGAATTAAAATCTGAAATGGAATCTGTTAAAAAAGAAAATGAGAGGATTCTGAGAGCTCAGGAGGAGCTGAATCAGATCCTAATAGAAAGATTTCAAACTGAGGGAAGGGGTAAAAGAGTTGATAAAGAAGATTTAAGTTACCAACATAAGTATAAAAAATTAAACAGACTAAAAATGAAAGCAGCTCATCTTCCGAAGTGGTTGGTGATCAACATAGTTTTCATTCTACTAGTGATAGTAGTGAGGATAACCACTATACCAGAAAAAGAAAATATAAACCATATGAAGAAATTTCTGGAGAGTTTAAAAAGATATAACCACCAACCTTTAATGGGGAAACTGAGAAGGGGGAGGAAGCACAATCCTGGTTATCTGGAATGAATAAGTACTTTTAGATTTATAACTATTCTAACCAATTAAAGGCTAGAATGGATATCTATAATATTTCAGGGAAAGTTGATATATGGTGGCAAGATTTAAAGAGAGTGAAAGGAATAAAAGAGAAAAACATAAACTGGAGTACCTTCAAGAAGTACTTTAAAAACAAATTCTTATCTAAACAGTACTATGAAGAAAGAGCTAAAGAATTTTATGAGCTGAAACTAGGTACAATGATTATGAAAGATTTCAACAGTAAGTTTTTAAGTCTGCTTAGATATGTGCCATACCTTGTAGATGAAAAACTGAAGGTACAGCAGTTCCTCAGCTGTTTACCTTATCACATAAAGGATAGGATAGAGTATGACAATCCAAAAAATTTGGAAGAAGCTATGAGGAAAGCCAATTTCTGTTATGAACAGAATAGGAAAAAGGAGAGTATGGCCAACTAGAAGGCCAAAAAGAATAATAATTATGATAAAAAAAAGGAGTTTGTGCCCAATCGAAATTCTAAAAATAATAAGGCTAGAAATTTTCCTAATAAGAATTTTCAAGGGAATAAAAATAATTCACCAAACAATCAGAACAATCAAAAGAGTAAAGAGTCTGCTAATAATCATGGTAATTACATGAAAAAATTTGAACAAAAAGAACCCATAAAGTGTTGGGAGTGTAATGGCCCACGTTATGCCTCAATCCATCGAATCAGAAAAAGACTGTCAGTAATATCCATACATTACAGAGGAGATGACTGTTGTATATTTAGTGAGGACTATGCCCAGGATCAATGCAGCCCTGGAGAATCGACAAGTAGACTATCAAACTTCCATGGTGGAAGTAGAAGCTAAGATAAACCAAACACCCATAGCTATTTTAATTGATCTAGGAGCTATTCTAAGTTATATTTCACCTAAATTGGTAGAAAAATGTAAGCTACATGTTGATAAGTTTGAAAGTTCTTAGTTGGTTCAGTTAGCCACTGGTGCAAAAAGGAAGGTAACTTGTTTTGTAAAGAGCTGTGCAGTAGTCATGGATCAATTTGAAACTTTTGTGAAGTTTAATGTACTACCTCTGGGTTCTTATGACATACTAATCGGTATGGATTGGTTAGAGCAACATAGGGTGATCTTAAAATGTCATGATAAAACCTTTACTAGTATAAATAAAGATGGAAAACCAATAAGTGTAAAGGGAATCCCTAGAAAAATAACTGAAAGGCAGATTTTTGCTCTGCAGCTTAAGAGAGCTGTTAGGAAAGTTTGTAAGGCATATGCAGTAATAGTAACTAATGAGGAAAATCTAAATAATATAGATAAATTAAAATTGGAGGATATACCAGTTTTAAAAGACTATGCAGATGTATTTCCGGAAGAAATTCTGGGACTGCCTTCGAAAAGGGAACTAGATTTTACCATTGAGCTGGTACCTGGTGTAGTACCCAGCTCAAAGGCCCCTTATCGAATGAACATACTTGAACTTAATGAACTTAATTTACAATTAAAAGAACTTATTGACAAGAGGTATATTCGACCCAGTGTGTCTCCCTGGGGGGCACCTGTCATCTTCGTTAAGAAAAAGGACGAAACTCTATGACTTTGCATAGATTGTCGTCAATTGAATAAGATGACTATTAAAAATAGATACCCATTTCCTTGCATAGATGATCTATTTGATCAACCACACGGAGCCACTGTGTTTTCAAAAATTGATTTAAGGTCGGGATATCACCAAGTTAGAATTAAAGATGAGGACATCTTTAAAACAGCTTTTAGGACTCGATATGGCCATTACGAGTTTTTCGTCATGCCATTCGGGCTAACTAATGCTCCAGCTGTTTTTATGTGTCTAATGAATAATGTAATGCATAAATATCTGGACAATTTTGTGGTTGTGTTTATCGACGACATACTAATCTATTCAAAATCTGAAGAAGAACATAAGGAAAATTTAAAAATTGTTTTGCAGGAGTTACGAGATCATCAACTCTTTGCAAAGTTTAGTAAATGTGACTTCTTTAAAGATAAAATCCAGTACTTAGGTCATGTGGTCACTAAGAAAGGAATTTCGATGGATCCCAAAAAGATAAAGGCGATTGAAGATTGGCCAGTTCCTAAAGACGTAATTGATGCTCAATCCTTCATGGGAATTACCAGTTATTACTGGAGGTTCATTTAAGGGTTTTCGAAAATCGCAAATCCGATAACCTCTTTGTAGAAGAAGGGAAAGAAATTTGATTGGAAACATAAGTGCGAGGATAGTTTTTAAAAGTTAAAAACTTTATTACCCAGCGCACCTATTTTAAGAATAGATGGTCCAAATAAATATTTTGTAGTGTGTACCTATGCCTGCAATGATGGTTTAGGCAGAGTATTGACTCAAGAAGGGCATGTTATCGCTTATGAGTCTAGGAAATTAAAAATTCATAAAAATAATTATGCAACTTATGATTTGGAATTAGCTGCTGTAATACATGCTCTAAAGATGTGGCGTCATGATTTAATTGGAAGAAAATTTATTCTAATGACAAATAATAAAGGACTGAAATATCTGTTAGATCAACCTAACCTAAATGCTAGACAAGCTAGGTGGCTAGCTTTTCTAAGTGAGTATGATTTCGAAATTCAGCACATTAAAGGGAAAGAAAATAAATTTGCTGATGCATTAAGTAGAAATGCAAGGCTGAACTTTATAGCAGTTATCAGCACCTATACAACAGATCTGGAAGAACAGCCTAAGCAGGAATATCACAAGATGAAATTTACCAAAAATTACAAGCAAAAACGAAAGAAAATCCAATAGAAATTTTAAGTAAAGGGTATAGCTTGAATGAAAAAGGATTTTCACTGTATAAAGACAGAATATATGTACCTAATGTACCTAAAGTTAAGTTATTAATTTTAGATGAAATCCATAAAACTCCATACTCAGGAAATCCAGGTTATCAGAAGACTATAACTATGTTAAGAAAAGAATATTTTTGGCCAAACATGAAGACTGAACTGGTAGAATATATCGCTAGATGTTTTGAATGTCAGCAAGTAAAAACTGAACATCAACATCAAGCTGGATTACTTCAGCCATTGCCCATTCCAAGATGGAAATGGGAGACAATTAGTCTTGATTTTGTTCCTAGACTGCCTAAAATTCAGAATTTAAATGATTCTATAATGGTAGTGGTCGATAAATTAAGTAAAGAATCCCATTTTATACCTATGAAAACTACGTATTTTGCATACAAACATAGCTGATATCTTTTTAAGGAAAATTTTTCGACTGCATGGGATACTAAAAGTTATAATCTCAGATCAAGACCCTAAATTTACAGGTAACTTTTGGAAATCTCTGTTTAAAGGATTAAACACTACACTAAATTTTAGTACTTTGTTCCATCCTCAAACCGATGGATAGACTGAAAGAGTAAACCAAGTACTGGAAGATTTACTAAGAATGTATGTAAAGGATTAGCTAGGTAAATGGGAGGATTATTTGCATCTGGTAGAATTTGCTTCTAATAATAATTATCAAGCTTTAGCTAGATCTAGTCCTTTCGAAATCTTATATGGAAGGAAGTGTAATACTCCTATCTCTTGGAGTAATCCAGTGGACAGATTAGTATTAGGTCCTGAATTATTGAAAGAAATGGAAGAAATTGTAAAGCAGGTCCAAGGTAATCTGAAAATTGTGCAAGATCGACAGAAAAGTCAAGCAAACCTTAAAACAACTCCAAAAGAGTTTCAGGTAGGTGAACATGTGTTCATCAAGGTGAGACCCAAAAAGAGCTCTCTGAAGCTGGGAAGATGTGCAAAACTAAAACCTCGTTATTGTGGTCCTTTTGAAATACTGTCCAGGATTGGACAGGTAGCCTATCAGTTAGCCTTACCACTGAATTTAAGAGTTCATAATGTTTTTCACATTTCTGTATTAAAGAAATATGTTCATGATGCTACTTATGTTGTTAACTGGAATGATGTATAGGTGGAACCAAAAGGATATTTTCTGGTGGAACTAGACTGTATCCTCGGGTGGAGGGAGATCACACCTCGGAACAGCACCATTAGTCAGGTGAAGCTGTAATGGAAGCACCTTAGTCCAAAGGAAGCCACCTAAGAATTGGAAAGTCATATGCAGGATGCATATCCAATTCTGTTCTAGGGGAATTCTGAGGATGAGGAATAAATAACATCGAGGACGATGTTATAATTTAAGGGGGTGTGTATGTCACATGCCCCATTTTTGCAAAAACAATTTTATATTATTTGAGGAACAATATGTTAAATTTTATGCTAAGTTGTAATTGATGACCCAGTGGGGTCAAGGATATTTAATGTAAATTATGAATATTTTATTTATAAATAAATAAATGACGAGACATCAGGTTAGGAGAGTTGTTAAAAGAGTGCTTACTGGTCAAATTGGTGGAGGAGACTGGGCGGAGAGCAAACTGACATGTGGCAGCATCCTCAAACCACTTTCAACTGTTGCAAGTGGAAACCTCACTACATTTGTGGTCATGATTCCCTAAGAAAGTGGAATAATAACACGTGGCTCAATTAATGAAAACTAACCCAAAAGACCCAGGCAATCTTTATAAAAATTCCTATTGAAGAGAGCTGAGGCTGCTCATTCTAGAGAAGTGATCATTCAAGTTGAATGAATGTACTTCAGAGAAATTCAATGGAAGGGAAATCTAGATAGTCTTTGAGGGGATAACTATTGATTGATCTAGTTGCAACTTTGAGGGGATAAAAACAAGTGTAAATGTAAACATTAACTAAAATAAACTTAGAATTACATATTTAGAAACTATTGTATATTTAACACATAGGCTTATAACCTGTGTAAGAAAAACTGAGGGTCGAAACCCTAGCAATTCATTTATCCTTTTATAAATTAATTTTTATAAGTTTTAATACATTCACATTGATAACTGTGTAAACAAATTTCACAACAAGACTATAAACTATGCATTAGACTGATTACAGTCTTATCCTTAAAACTTAATAATATATTTATAAACCCTTTTAATTTAAATACTTCATAAACAGGTTAATGAATAGCAATACAACTGTAATAGCGAAATAGAATCCAACAAGAAACAGTGCCCAAATAATAATTAATTTAAGAACACATTTATACAAGGGTTTCATTTCCAGTAAACCCTAGCTATTATATCCTGAACTGATAAGTATAAATTTATAAATTTTACATTACGACTGATCTAAAGTCTTCACAATAACAATATTTACTTACAAAAATATCATTAACATTAATTTACTTCACTGACAGTTGAAGAAGAAAACCTATTTTACAGTATTAGTATTTACAAGTTAAATTATAATAAAACAGAGTAATCGAAACAGGAGTTATTTTAAAACCTTGAGTGAAGGAAAAACTCCGATATCTTAAAATTTAAAGTATGATATTATCAAGCCGTAAGGCTGTAATCATTTTACAAAACAAAGAAACTACAGTCAAGTCACGGCATATAAGCCGGAGCTAGCCAACAACATGCAAGGGTTTTTAACAACGAAACTGAGTAATAACATAAACTAAGCAGTTATACATTGGAGGAACCATAGCCATGCTTCCCTTCAAACTGTAACTTCTTTCCAATAACCTCTGCAAGCAGGGAGATGCCACGCCAAATCAAGGCTTACCGGTTATGGCCACGAAGTTCATCAACTCGAGAGTAGCTTCCTTCATACTTGAAGTCGCAACTGTAACCTGCAAAAACAAGACCAATGCGATTTTTTAGAAGTGGTATTCTTTGTATTAAAAAATAAAATAGTACTTAGAGAATAAATGAGAGCAGGGTAAAACCTTACCTGCGAATAAAGAGTCTGGAGCTGAGGAGGAGACTTAACCAGCACGAAGAACAACACCTTGAAGAAACGAACCCTCGTGCTAACCTGTGGCAGAGGCAGTAGGGTTCACCTTCCAGAGTTACACCGACGATGGAGTAGGTTATAAGCAATGGCAAGGGTAACGCTATGGCCCAATACTCTAAACTACTGACAGATTAAACCCACACTCATGACGATACAATGCTTGCAGAAATAAACCAAGATACAAACTGTGTATCTCTCAACTCTTACACAAGTGATACAGCACTTTACTACACCCAAAATGGAGTTGTCAAATGTGAACGAGTGAGCCTATCATGGCTGTAAAGAAACCCAAACAATGCAGAGCCAAACCCTCGAAGGAGAATGAAGAAATAGGGTTTCTTTGTGAGCTTATAAATCGACCAACGCATGGTCGAAACTCATCCACATGCCCATCAAGATTTTTAATCAACAGTGGGTCGATCTACATAGTTCTCCTGCACTGTTGTGTGAACACTATTATTGCCAATAATTTATATCTTACCACGACGATAATGTTGTTTTAAAGTCAACTCATATCATTTCTTTTGGATAATCAATACAATCAACCTATAGTAAAAACATTTGTATGTATCGATAACATTTGCATTATGAAAACCTTGAAATCAATCTTTTGTAAAAACATTTATATGAAAAACAATAGTGGGGTTTATTCCTTTGACCTAGAGTCAATAGCACTACTAATAGCTATTCATACAAACCTTATGTTTAATAAATAATAGTATATTCTAAAACTAGTGTTATGTATACATAAGTTGGTAATGTAATTTGTTTATAGAATATCTGTCTGTAAGTAAATGTTATGTGATAATTCACCATACTACAACTCTTACTAATGCATAAGTCGACAATATTATGGTTAGAAGACTTCTTGGAAGTGATTGTTCACTTGGTTTCTATAAGAACCAAACTCTTAATAAATTAAACCGATATCTAAACTACACCTTGGTAGTTGCAAGGTAGTAAGACTACCTAGGGTTAAAAGTAAAATCACTCAAAAATTTTATTAAGTGAATGATAATGTAATATTGCAATAATACAAGTGATATGGTGAAGTTTAGAAAATCGAAATTATAGCTAGATCATAAAGCAATACTTTGAACTATAGACATAACATTCAGTATTTTCATGCTTCAGTAAAAATGTTTCTATGTGAAATCATGAGCCCAATACTCATAAGAAGAACTTGTGAGTAACTGGACATATCACATCAGAAATAAAAACTTAAGTAGAACTCATGCTGATAAAGAGCACTAGCATATTAGGAATATTGGTCTTTACGACTAACTTAAAATACTGTCATAGATTCAAAAACAATAAAGGAAGTACTTTACCTTAGCATAGCCTGGCTCTTTATTAATCAAATTATACTCTAGCATTTTTATTATGCTAAAGAAGTACTTCTGATTTTAACGCAAAAACAAACTCCTACTTGTTCAAAAATTTACCTGCTGAACTTGTAAGAACCAGAAATCCAGCTGAGTTAGCAATTGCTAAGTAAGCCTAGATTAGAACATAGCTTCTCACCTACTTGACAAAAGCAAATCATCAATACAACTAGAAGCAACTGAATGCAGGTCATATACATAACATATCAAAATTAAAATGGTATTAGTTTCTATGTGTTGAAGTTAATCGTTACATATTGTTAACTACTTCATTTTTCCGCTAAGCCGCTAGTAGTTATTAAACTATGACTTTAGACATTTTATGTTACATTGAAAATTCTGAATTTTTGTCAAAATTTGGGGTTATGACATGTGGTATCAGAGCACAAGGTTCAAACGCTAGGCCTTGATGAAGCTCAACTTGCTTATATGAAACAGTGTATTAAAATCATTTTGCTGATGTTGTTCCCTTTTAATGTTATTCAATAGAGAAATCTGTTTCTGAGTTTAACAACAGGTATGGAAAGACTGGAGGAATATGCAGAAGAGGAATCTCCCTTTACTGAACAAGAAAAATTACAAAGATACCCTATACAAGAAGACATAACCACTAATTCCTTAGAACTTTTACAAACGGTAAAAGAATTAAAATCTAAAATGGAATCTATTAAAAAAGAAAATGAGAGGATTCTGAGAGCTCAGAGGAGCTGAATTAGATCCTAACAGAAATATTTCAAACTGAGGGAAGAGGTAAAAGAGCTGATACAGAAGATTTAAGTTACCAACATAAGTATAAAAAGATTAAATGGACTAAAAATGAAAGCAGCTCATCTTCCAAAGTGTTTGGTGATCAACGTACTTTTCATTCTACTAGTGATAGTAGTGAGGATAACCACTATACCAGAAAAAGAAAATATAAACCATATGAAGAAATTTTTGGAGAGTTTAAAAAGATCAAACCGCCAACCTTTAATGGGGAAACTAAGAAGGGGGAGGAAGCAGAATACTGGTTATCTAGAATGAAGAAGTACTTTCAGATTTATAACTATTCTAACCAATTAAAGGCTAGAATGGCTATCTATAATATTTCAGGGAAAGTTGATATATGGTGGCAAGATTTAAAGAGAGTGAAAGGAATAAAAGAGAAGAACATAAACTGGAGTACCTTCAAGAAGTACTTTAAAAATAAATTCTTATCTGAACAATACTATGAAAAAAGAGCTAAATAATTTTATGAGCTTAAACTAGGTACAATGACTATGAAAGATTTGAACAGTAAGTTTTTAAGTCTGCTTAGGTATGTGCCATACCTTGTAGATGAAAAACTGAAGGTATAGCGGTTCCTCAGTTGTTTACCTTATCACATAAAGGATAGGATTGAGTATGACAATCCAAAAACTCTGGAAGAAGCTATGAGGAAAGCCAATTTCTGTTATGAACAGAATAGGAAAAAGGAGAGTATGGCCAACTGGAAGGCAAAAAAGAATAATAATTATGATCAAAAGAAGAAGGAGTTTGTGCCCACTCGGAATTCTAAAAATAATAAGGCTAGAAATTTTCCCAATAAGAATTTCCAAGGGAATAAGAATAATTCACCAAATAATCAGAACAATCAAAAGAGTAAAGAGTCTGCTAATAATCATGGTAATTACACGAAAAACTTTGAATGAAAAGAACCCATAAAGTGTTGGGAGTGTAATGGCCCGCATTATGCCTCAGTATGTCCTAGTCGAAAAAAGACTGTGATTAATATCCATACATTACAGGAGGAGATGACTGTTGGAGATTTAGCAAGGACTATGCCCAGGATCAATGCAGCCCTAGAGAATCGAGAAGCAGACTATCAAACTTCCATGGTGGAAGTAGAAGCTAAGATAAACCAAACACCCACAGCTATTTTAATTGATTTAGGAGATAATCTAAGATATATTTCACCTAAATTGGTATAAAAATGTAAGCTTCCTGTTGATAAGTTTGAAAGTTCTTGGTTAGTTCAGTTAGCCACTGGTGCAAAAAGGAAGGTAACTTGTTTTGTAAAGAACTGTGCAGTAGTTATGGTTCAATTTGAAACTTTTGTGAAGCTTAATGCACTACCTTTAGGTTCTGTTAGAATAATCAAACCCATAGTATTACCCACTTAGACATTAATTCATTTATTTTTGTCTTATTTGCCTAGTTCATGAGTCCCACCATGTGCAAGTTGCTAATTGCCTATCCATAGAGGTCAAATTTTCCATATTTGACTCATGTAGTGCTTGGGAAAGCCTTAGGAATCAAATCTGATTTATTCCTAGCCTCCTAGGTGCCCTTCTGCTTTTTCTGCTTTATTGCCTGCTTTTTTAGTGTTTTAAGGCACATAGGAAAGCAAGACTAGGTGAGGTGAACTTGTTTTTTGCCCCTTTCATCCTCCACTCTTTCCTCCATGAAAAAGCATGTATGATCTGACATTCCATCACTCATTAGCTATCCCATGTGCCCTTGCCAATTCATGAGCCTCATGACAGATTTGGGATCAGCTTTTTACACCTATGGGGGATTTGCCTATTTTGGGTAAGCCTGCTTTATGCTAGTTTTGGATGCCTCCTTATGCGTTCAATCTCTTGATGTATTATATATATTCAGCAACCTATGTTATTACAGGGTTGTCTATTGTACACTCAGTTAATATAATTTTGTGTTACAACTCCATATTCAGTCTCCATTGTTAGCAATTTTGCATGATCAATTGATAATTGTTGTGGGTAAAATTAATCTATTGCTGGCCTGAATTTCTACATGGTATCAGAGCCATTGTAGGTTGTTACTCTCCTTCAAAAAAAAATTTGCAGGTTCGACATCAAGACTAGGAGCCTTCTACTGACAGCCGGGACAGATTTTCTAAAGCTATGGATTCACAGAAAACTATCTCGAC
>LPNX010020890.1:596276-703034 GCA_001517045.1 Pseudotsuga menziesii | reverse complement strand
TTATGCATAGTAACTTTCCAGTATGAATATTCCTTATGAAATGTTTCTAACCATACAAATGCATTTGACTTGTAGGAAAGATCGCATACATAATCACCTATAAGCAAAGAAGAATGAAGACTTGTTTCGAAGAACAAGTGACGACATTTCAAAATGAAGAATAATATGACGAGTGCAGTGACATCATTGATGCAGAACCTTCCATCCATCAAGAAGAACGGGAAGACCATTTCAAGAAGAATGATGTCAGGGTGCAGTATCGAGACCTCAAGAGAATTTCATAGTTCCATCATGCAGTAGATGGAAACATCGTGGGATACAAAGCAAGATTCGTAGCATGAGGCTTCTCATGAAAGGAAGGCCTAGACTACAAAGAGACATTTGCAACAAGTAAGAGTTGAAACACATACATGATGAGCTTAATGAATATATTAACCTTTGCCACAAGGCTGATAGAGGATGACAAGCTCTCAGATGGATGCAAGATGAACTTTTGAAGAAGTTCAAGATAGAGGATCTTAGTATCCAGTGATCCTAGATGGATACTACTTGTCACTCCAGTACAGAATGTTTCAGTGCATAGAGTACGGAAGACAGAGGGAGTATGATGCTCCGCTTCAGAGGGAGTGATTGCAGAAGATCCTGAGGTTTGACATATTACAACAGGATGGGCAGATTACTGATGATTCTAGGCTTTACTGAGAGTAAAGTGGATTCCAACCTTTGATCCAAGGTTGAAGGTGGAAGACCAGTGATGCTCCTGTTATGTGTCGATGCACTATTGTTCTAGGTATGGAGGTGTGGCTGAGTACATATGGGATATTCCTTGGACAAGGGAAGTATGCAGTAGAGATCCTGAAGAGGTTCGGGATGATGGACTGCAAAGCTATGGCTACACCTATGGCATCAAACCTGAAGCTATTGAGTGATGCTTCATCAGATTCGGTTGATGCTACGATGTATTGTCAGATGATTGGGTCATTGATGTACCTGACGAACACGAGACCAAACATTTGCTTTGCTGTGAACACCGTGAGCCAATACGTGACAGATCCGAGAAGTGTTCACTTGATTGCTGCAAAGCATATTCTGAGGTACCTGAAGGGTACAATTGATTATGGGCTCAAGTACGATGCGAATCAGAAGATTAGCCTGGAGGGTTATGTTGATTCAGATTGGGCAGGCAGTGCCATCGACAGGAAGAGTACTTCGGGATGTTGCTTCAGTATGGGATCAGGTGTGATCTCTTGGTTTAGCAGGAAGCAATCCTGTGTGGCACTGAGTACAGCTGAAGCAGAGTATGTTGCAGCTTGTTCAACTAGTTGTGAGGCAGTATGGCTGCGAAAGCTACTATCTGATATATTTGATCTCTAGTTGGATGCTACTTGTATACATTGTGACAACCAGAGTTGCGTAAAGTTGTCAGAGAATCCATTGTTCCATGACAAGTCAAGCATATCGAGATCAAGTATCACTATATCAGGGATATGGTGCAGAGAGGAGCAGTGAAGCTCCTGTATGTTGTGACGGAGGAACAGATAGCTGATGTGTTGACAAAGCCATTAGCCAGAGTGAAGTTTGAGTACTTCAGAGAGAGACTTGGTGTTCTCTAGATCGAGGTTTCCTCCCAGGGAAAGTGATGAGTCCCAAAGCCATTATGACGAGGAGGTCAGATGTAAGGGCGGAGCCATTCTGTCATGGTGAGAGGATTCAGTTCCTTCCATGTCAGATATGAGTGCTAGAGATCCACAAGCCATTCTGACAAGGAGGTCAGATGTAAGGGCTGAGCCATTCTGTCATGGTGAGAGGATTCAGTTCCTTCCATGACAGATATGAGTGCTGAGATGCATAGCCATTCTGACGAGCAGGTCAAATGTAAGGGCTGAAGCATTCTGTTCATGGCTAAAGGATTACGTTCCTCCCATGTCAGATGTGAGTGTTGGCCATTCTGTCAAGTAGGATAGATGTAAGGGCAATTGCCACTCTCCGGGAGAGTGGAGGCGCCTGGTCAGTTACCAGGTAGCTCAGTCTGGGACTGGGGGCCTTTCTAACGAGGGTGGAGGATTTGGTTCCTTCCAGGTCAGATGTGAGTGCATTCCATTCCATCATAGTGAGAGGATTAAGTTCCTTCTATGGCTGATGTAAGTGCGGGCCATTCCATCATAGTGAGAGGATTAAGTTCCTTCTATGGCCGATGTAAGTGCGGGCCATTCCATCATGGTGAGAGGATTAAGTTCCTTCCATGGCTGATGTAAGTGCGGGACATTATTTCATGGTGAGAGGATTAAGTTCCTTCCATGTCAGATGTAAGGGCAGGCCATTCTATCTTGGTGAGAGGATTCAGTTCCTTCCATGATAGATGTGAGTGCGGGGCCTTTCTGATGTGAGTGTAGTTTACTACATGATCAGATGTGAGTGCTGGGTGTGCCTTTCTGACGAGTAGGTCAGATGTAAGTGCTAGGCATGCCTTTTTGACGAGTAGGTCAGATATAAGTGTTGGGCGAAGACCTACCTATGGGCTAGGCCTACAACCAGCATGAAAAAGGGCTGGATTTGTAGAACTTCCTATGACGAGAAGAATCATGAGATAGCACCATTGTTGATCCAGATCGAGTGATGATCCAGATCCAGTAATGATGATCTAGCAGTGATGATCCTGATCGAGTGATGATCCAGATCCAGTCCAGTGATATTGATCCAGATCGAGAGATGATCCAGATCCAGTGATGATGTTCTGTGTTGATCCAGATCGAGAGATGATCCAGATCTAGTGATGATGTTCTATGTTGATCCAGATCGAGAGATGATCCAGATCTAGTGAAGATGACTTGAAGATGAATATGACTTGAAGATGAGATGATCCAGCTGATACAGAGAAGAAGACCAGTGCTGAAAATTGTGTCGAAAGAATACCTTCCTAGTTAAGAGGGAGTGTTGATGTATATATAACTTCGGAATGTATTCTTCTATGTATCTTATGTATTGTAACCCGATGTTTATTCAGGGATGTTTCCATTATGTATTTGAGTCATGTGGTCATGCCCCGATGTTCCGATCGGGAGGATTAATAATGTAATCAAGTCATATCAAGTCATTAGGTAAGTCCCCATAGTTTCGGGGCACTTGAGTTATTATACACTAATTAAGGTGTAGGCTCGAGTAGTAATTATTAGGTTGAGCCTACGTGTGAAAAGGCAAGTCAAGTGAACGGATGGATATAAATAGAGAGTGAGAGTCTCTCTATTTATCACTTGAACAACACATCACTTGCTCTCTCAAGTGTGGCGCACTTTTGGAGAAAGAAATACTGGGGCTAGATAGAATAAGAAGACTACTGCTGTTGGGAATGCATCTTACTGTTTTGGGGTTTCACATCTTGTGGTGATACTATCTTAGAGGAAGTTGCGGGGTTTTCTCCATTTATGGTTTCCCCGATAAAAACTCTTTGTGTCTCTTGTCTCTTTTGATGTGCTTATGTTATTACTGTGCTTGTTATTCTCTCAGTGAAAAGATCCTAACATAACGCTAGCTTAAATGTTGAAAAACTAACAATAATTAGTCTTGATTTTGTTACTGGACTGCCTAAAATACAGAATTTAAATGATTCTATAATGGTAGTGGTCGATATATTAAGTAAAGCAGCCCATTTTATACCTGTGAAAACTACGTATAAAGCTGCAAACATAGCTGATATCTTTTTAAAGAAAATTTTCTGACTACATGGGATACCGAAAGTTATAATCTCATATTGAGACCCTAAATTTACAGGTAAATTTTGGAAATATTTGTTTAAAGGATTAAACACTACACTAAATTTTAGTACTTTGTTCCATCCTCAAACCGATGGACAGACTAAAAGAGTAAACCAAGTACTAGAAGATTTACTAAGAATGTATGTAAAGGATCAGCCAGGTAAATGGGAGGATTATTTGCATCTAGTAGAATTTTCTTTTAATAATAATTATCAAGCTTCAGCCAGATTTAATCCTTTCAAAATATTATATGGAAGAAAGTGTAATACTCCGATCTCTTGGAGTAATCTGGTGGAGATTAGTATTAGGTCCTAAATTATTGAAAGAAATGGAAGAAATTGTAAAGCAGGTCCAAGGTAATCTGAAAATTGCGCAAGATCGACAAAAAAGTCAAGCAGGCCTTAAAAGAACTCCAAAAGAGTTTCAGGTAGGGGAAAATGTGTTCATCAAGGTGAGACCCAAAAAGAGCTCTCTGAAGCTGGGTAGTTGTGCAAAACTAGCACCCCGTTATTGTGGTCCTTTTGAAATACTGTCCAGGATTGGATAGGTAGCCTATCAGTTAGCCTTACCACCGAATTTAAGAGTTCATAATTTTTTTCACATTTCTCTATTAAATAAATATGTTCATGATGCTACTCATGTTGTTAACTGGAATGATGTATAGGTGGAACCAGAAGGAGATTTTCTGGTGGAACCGGACTATATCCTCGGGCGGACGGAGATCACACTTCAGAACCGCACCATTGGTCAGGTGAAGGTGCAATGGAAGCACCTTAGTCCATAGGAAGACACCTGGGAATTGGAAAGTCATATGTGGGATGCATATCCAATTCTGTTCCAAGGGAATTCTGAGGACGAGGAATAAATAGCATCGAGGACGATGTTATAATTTAAGGGGGTGTGTATGTCACATGCCACAATTTTTCAAAACAATTTTATATTATTTGAGGAACAATATGTTAAATTTTATACTAAGTTGTGATTGAGGACCCAGTGGGGTCAAGGATATTTAATGTAAATTCTAAATATTTTACTTATAAATAAATAAATGAGGAGACAACAGGTTAGGAGAGCTCTTAAAAGAGTGTTTACTGGTCAAATTGGTGGAGGAGACTAGGTGGAGAGCAAACTGACATGTGGCAGCATCCTCAAACCACTTCCAACTGTTGCAGGTGGCAAACTCCCTACATTTGTGGTCATGATACCCCAAGAAAGTGGAATAAGAGCAGGTGGCTCAAATAATGAAAACTGACCCAAAAGACCTAGGCAATCTTTATAAAAATTCCCATTGAAGAGAGCTGAGGCTGCTCATTCTAGAGAAGTGATCATTCAGGTTGAATGAATGCACTTCATAGAAATTCAATGGAAGGGAAATATGGAAAGTGTTTGAGGGGATAACTGCTGATTGATCTAGTTGCATCTTTTAAGATGAAGATCATACTGCTGAGAGCAGAGTGTTTTACTGAGGTATTGAACTAGTCAGTTGACAGAGGGTTCTACTGTTTGCATTCTCCACCCAGTTCTCAACCAAGAAGACCAGGAACAAGCTTGGGGATCCTGAGGAAGCGTTGTTTGAGCTCTCTCCAAGAGATTGGTAGGGAAGAACGGCCTCCTAAAGCTGTTGTCGTCTATCCTCAACAGGTTCTATGTTATTTTATTTTACTGTTTTGATTGAATAAATCTTAGTTAAACTGCAATATGAATGTTAAAATTTCAATTTGTGAAATGTTAGATTTAGTATTCTTATTAGATTCTTATAGAAATGAAATGGATTTAGAGAATAATGTGTTAGAATGAAAATAAATTTCTAAACTGTGTTTTTCCACACCTAGAAACCAGGTCGTACTCTAGCACAGTTAGAATGCTTTAAGTAGATAAGAGAATGAAAATAGTAGATAGGATTTTGTATCTGTAGATAGTAGAGTAAATTTATTACAATGTTTAAAATATTATGAAGGAAAAATAGTGTTATGATTTATTTGTGTTTACTATTTTTACTTAGTATAACTAAATAAAATGCAAGAAAAGAAACAGTAAACTACACTAGAGTTACAATAAAAGTATACTGATAAAATAAAATCTTATAGAAGATAACAACTAAGTATATAAACAAGATATTAACCACACAGTTTATCTTTTAAAACTATTAACTAAATCTTAAACTATTACTTAATATAAACCAGATTAGGGTTATGTTTATAAACCCTTTATTTATGAAAATTAAACAGAGTTACAGTGTTAATGTTCTATTCTTTACAGAGCTCTGAATATTTTTAAAGTTACAGAATAGCAAATAAAAACAAGTGTAAATGTAAACATTAACTAAAATAAACTAAGAATTACATATTTAGAAACTATTGTATATTTAACACACGGGCTTATAACCTGTGTAAGAAAACCTGAGGGTCGAAACCCTAGCAATTCATTTATCCTTTTATAAATTAATTTATATAAGTTTTAATACATTCACTTTGATAACTGTGTAAACAAATTTCACAAGAAGACTATAAACTATGCATTAGACTGATTACAGTCTTATCCTTAAAACTTAATGATATATTTATAAACCCTTTTAATTTAAATACTTCATAAACAGGTTAATGAATATTAATACACCTGTAATAGCGAAATAGAATCCAACAAGAAACAATGCCCAAATAATAATTAATTTAAGAACACATTTATACAAGGGTTTCATTTCCAGTAAACCCTAGCTATTATATCCTGAAATGATAAGTATAAATTTATAAATTTTACATTACAACTCATCTACAGTCTTCACAATAACAATATTTACTTACAAAAATATCATTAACAGTAATTTACTTCACTGACAGTTGAAGAAGAAAACCTATTTTATAGTATTAGTATTTACAAGTTAAATTATAATAAAACAAAGTAATCGAAACAGGAGTTATTTTAAAACCTTGAGTGCAGGAAAAACCCCCATATCTTAAAATTTAAAGTATGATATTATCAAGCTATAAGGCTATAATAATTTTACAAAACAAAGAAACTATAATCAAGTCACGGCATATAAGCCGGAGCTACCCAGCAACATGCAAGGTTTTTTAACAACGAAACTGAGTAATAACATAAACTAAGCATTTATACATTGGAGGAACCAAAGCCATGCTTCCCTTCAAACTGTAACTTCTTTCCAATAATGTCTGCAAGTAGGGAGATGCCACGACAAATCGGGGCCTACCGGTTATGGCCACGAAGTTCATCAACTCGAGAGTAGTTTCCTTCATACTTGAAGCCGCAACTGTAACCTGCAAAAACAAGACCAATGCAATTTTTAAAAGTGGTATTCTTTGTATTAAAAACTAAAATAGTACTTAGAGAAGAAATGAGAGCAGGGTAAAACCTTACCTGCGAATAAAGAGTCTAGAGCCGAGGAGGAGACTTAACCAACGCGAAGAACAGCACCTTGAAGAAACAAACCCTTGTGCTAACCTATGACAGAGGTAGCAGGGTTCACCTTCCAGACTTACACAGACGATGGAGCAAGTTATAAGCAATGGAAAGGATAACGCTATGGCCCAATACTCTAAACTACTGACAGAGTAAACCCATACTCACGGTGATACAATCCTTGCAGAAAGAAACCAAGATACAAACTGTGTATCTCTCAACTCTTACACAAGTGATACAACACTTTACTACACCCAAAATGGAGCTATCAAACGTGAACCAGTGAGCCTCTCATGGCCGTAAAGAAACCCAAAAAACACAGAGCCAAACCCTCGAAGGAGAATGAAGAAATAGGGTTTCTTTGTGAGCTTATAAATTGACCAACGCATGGTGGAAACTGATCCACGTGCCCATAAATATTTTTAATCAACAGTGTGTCGATCTACATAGTTCTCCTGCATTGTCGGGTGAACACTATTATTGCCAATAATTTATATCTTACCACGACGATAATGTTGTTTTAAAGTCAACTCATATCATTGCTTTTGGATAATCAATACAATCAAGCTATAGTAAAAACATTTGTATGTATCGATAACATTTGCATTATGAAAACCTTGAAATCAATCTTTTGTAAAAACATTTATATGAAAAACAATAGTGAAGTTTATGCCTTTGACCTTGAGTCGATAGCACTACTAATAGCTATTCATACAAACCTTATGTTTAATAAATAATACTATGTTCTAAAACTAGTGTTATGTATACATAAGTTAGTAAAGTAATTTGTTTATAGAATAACTGTATGTAAGTAAATGTTATGTGATAATTCACCATAGTACAACTCTTACTAATGCATAAGTCGACAATATTATGGTTAGAAGACTTCTTGGAATTTATTGTTCATTTGGTTTCTATAAGAACCAAACTCTTAATAAATTAAACCAATATTTAAACTACACCTTGGTAGTTGCAAGGTAGTAAGACTACCTAGGGTTAAAAGTAAAATCACTCAAAAATTTTATTAAGCAATATGATAATGTAATATTGCAATAATACAAGTGATATGGTGAAGCTTAGAAAATCAAAATTATAGCTAGGCTATAAAGCAATACTTTGAACTATAGACATAGCATTAGCAGTATTTTCATGCTTCAGTAAAAATGTTTCTATGTGAAATCATGAACCCAATACTCATCAAAAGAACTTGTGAGTAACTGGACCTATCACATCAGAACGAAAAACTTAAGTAGAACTCATGCTGATAAAGAGCACTAGAATATTAGGAATATTGGTCTTTACGACTAACTTAAAATTCTATCATAGATTCAAAAACACTAAAGGAAGTACTTTACCTCAGCATAGCCTGGCTCTTTATTAATCAAATTATACTCTAGCATTTTTATTATGCTAAAGAAGTACTTCTTGTTTTAATGCAAAAACAAACTCCTACTTGTTCAAAAATTTACCTGCTGAACCTGTAAGAACCATAAATCCAGCTGAGTTAGCAATTGCTAATTAAGCCCAGATTATAACATAGCTTCTCACCTACTTGACAAAAGCAAATCATCAGTACAACTAGAAGCAACTGAATGCAGGTCATATACATAACATATCAAAATTAAAATGGTATTAGTTTGTATGTGTTGAAGTTAATCGTTACATATTTTTAACTATTTCATTTTTTCGCTAAGTCGTTAGTAGTTATTAAACTACGACTTTAGAAATTTTATGTTACATTAAAAATTTTAAATTTTTGTGAAAATTTGGGGTTATGACATCACTAGTGCCATTGGGTCCACATATCCTAATGGGGCCACATGTACCAGTTACTAGAGTGTGGGGAACACTGCTAGAGGCTAACTGAAACTGACTACACTTACATGCATCAGTTTAGGTGCCTCTTAGATCAATCCCTACATTTTAGGAGCCTCTGGGAGTCCCAGCACCAACCTCCTTCAGTCAGTTGGAGTTGAAACTAGTTAAGCTTAGGTAATTTCTATTTACATTCAATTAGATCACAATTAGTTCACTTAGCACTAGTTATGCATAGCTGCATGTGGATTAGGTGCATTTTCTCACCTACCACTTTAGTTAGACTGAGTTAATTGTTTATTACTGATTGTGTGGGTTGTTTAGACATCTGGAGTTAACCATTTGGACTCTGATATTGGTTGAGACATCCTAAGTTAGCTAGTCAGTTAGATACAGTCACATCCAGTTGGTATATTTGAATTCCTCCCTAATGGATTCAATTTCTTCCTTATGTAAACTATTGTAACACCGGATCTAATTAATGACAATGATACTGTAATTATCTGAGCTATACTCATCTATTTCATGTGTGGTTTGTTTTGTTCAGTGTGTATCTTCATTCGCCTTTTACTACAATAATAATTTTGGACTCATTGCTTGAATTTATAAATGGAACAACAATTTTAACACCTCTAAGTATCCTTAGCGAACTCAAGTTCAAATTCCTGTGAGATAACAATCCAACCGGAATACTTTCCCCCCAATACCTGACGAGTCAGAATGTAGTACGTGGGGTTTTGATCCACGAGTAAAATTATGGTGCGTAATAAGATGTAGTGATGAAATTTTACACAACAATGGCCGTATCCAAATCTAGCTTCTCCACACGTGAATAACAGATTTCATAGTCAATGAGACTCTTACTTAGGTAATATATCATGTGTTCTTGGCTGTTGGGATTTTCCTACACTAAAACCATACCAATGGTGGTAGTGGAGGCAGCAACATATAGCAGAAAGTCTTTTGAATAATCTGGGGGGTTCAACACTGGTGAATGCGTCAAAGCATGTTTCAAGTTATCAAAATATCATTGGGCTTGGTCATCCCAAAAGAATGGAGTGTCATTCTTCAGGAGACACATATAGCCATGCTTTTTTTCCTTGAAGTTGCATACGAAATGAAGAAGAAATTTGTCCTTCCCTTTCAAACATTGGACTTCAGTGATATTTGTCAAGGTGGGTAAGGCTAAAATAGCAGCAATTTTCAAAGGATCTATCCAGATTCCATCTTTGGAAACCACAAAACCAAGAAGATGTCAAGTCTCAACACAAAAGACACATTTGTCTAGATTAAGTCAAATATTGTAATGACGACACCTAAGGAAAATGTATTGAAGGTGCCATGGGTTTTCCTCTCGTTGCTATGAATGAGGAGGGACATCATCCAGATACTGCTCTATGATGTGCTTGATATCGATGGAATGTAGTTCCGACGTTTTTTAGACCAAAGTGTAACTTCCGATATGCAAAGGTTCCCCACGAGAAAATAAATGTTGTTTTATGTTGATTGGCGGGAAGAATCTATATCTGATTATAGCTAGAAAAGCCATCCATGAAAGAAAAGATGACACTTCCAACAAAATTATCGATGATTTGATCGATGTGTGGAGTACAGAAATTGTCCTTGGGACAAGCCTTATTTAAATCTTAGAAATTGATACAAACCCTAATAGTTCCCTGCTTCTTAGCCATGGGGACAATATTAGACACCCATTCCGTTAGTGGTACGAGATAAATAAACCCTGCCTTCAGAATTTTTTCCACTTTGGCTTTAATAGCTGCAACCTTCCTAGGATGGACTTGTCACAGTTTTTTTCGGACTGGTTTGGCCATGAGATAGGTTTTGATCTTGTGTACCATGTTGGACGGATCAGTCCCAGGCATTTCTTCATATGTACAGGAAAAAACATCAAAGAACTCTTTGAATAGAGCTCTATAACTTTCATCTTCTTCTGTTGAGCATTTCTAGCCTACATGGACATGCTCAATAGTTTCAGGATTCACTGATATGTCAGTAGGGGTTTTCTGAGTGATGTTGCAAAGGTTTCCTTAGGAATCAATATCTTGCAATAAGACAGTTGTTTTAGGATTGGTGACAATATCAGTACTGATAAGAGTCTCAAGATCAAAGTCTACCGAACTAGCATTAGGAAGGAAAGAGGATCGATGGTGATGACCTTCCCATATGGGTTCATCCACACTCATAATCTCCATAATGGACTCATCTAACAGAAAATTCTGTGTGAGATAGTCTAGAGTGGGGAGAGAGGCTTCTAGCGAGTAGGGCATGTTTTAAGGATATGAAGCCACCATATGAAGATCATCAGAATGGAAATCGGAAGCAGATTAAATAACATCATAAAGTGCTTCATAAGGGATAATATAGGATGACTCAACAGTCTCTTTGCCTCTAGGACTATGGCCGATCGTGTAAATCATATTTACAGTTGCCACATCCGTACTAGGAGGGGCTGACAGGAACACTCCCATAAGGGTGGAATCCTTCACATACCTACCCTAATTGATTGATAGAGCAAAGGGGATTGACCTAGCATGGGGATATTATTTGCAGTGGGGGTGGAAACATCTAGTGTGCAGAAATCAAGTTGATCGATGGTAACAATCTTCCCAAAATGAGGGAACTGGAGAGTTCAAAATACTGTCAAACTGACAGCAGTAATAGCATAGAACCAGTTTCTCCCAAATAGAATATTGTAGTCCAATGGGGCATCGACTACCTCCACCTAAATGGAAACAATCTTGCCCCCAAGCTCGACTGAAAGGGTCGGAAATAGACCATGAGGTTGGAAACCTTGTCCATCGAAAGCTTTCAAGGTTGTGGGTGACTTCATAAGTTCAGGAGAACCTATGGATATCCAACAAGTCACAGACAGTACTGAGGTGGAAGCTCCCTCATCCAATGGACCTTCCTCCCAACTAATCTAGTAGTGATTTGAAGCACAAGCTGGTGGGGTAATATAGACTTCTAATTCTCCACGTTAAAATGAATTAAATTGGTGTTATCTGGGTCTAATGCCCCCAATGCTGTTAACATGTTTTTGCGCTGCATTGGACAACTTTGGAGCACCTCCAGGATAGACATTGTGCAAGTTTCTTGAGCCAAATATTCAACGACGTTGTAGAATTGTGCAACTCGAGCATTTGGATTAAAAAACAATTCCTCAAGGTACTCTTGGGTGGGCACAAAATCAAGTCGAGATTAGGTTTCTCGATTATGAGAGGACCATTAGACGAAGATGGAGGAGAACTAGTGGAAGGAGGTTTTTCAGAAGAAGAAGGATTCTCATCCTTCTTCTCTGTCGACTTGTCATATGACTGACTATGAGTACTCAAGTTAATAGTTTCTGAGGACATAATTGTGATTTATTCTGTAGAACTAGAGGTTCCTCGATTAGACATATGATCTATCAATTGTTGTTGAGAAGGAAAGGGGTCGGTAAGCATTGCCGGTGTAGGGTTACTTTTCAGAAATTTACTAACCTCTTCACAGCGAGGACACTCTTTCCTGAAGTGGTCACCACCACAAAATAAGCAGGGATACTTAGCCTTCCTCTTCCCTTTATTGTCATTCTCTAAGGTTGTAGCCTTGGGATTCTCCTGTTGGTTTCCAGGTTTCTTATTCTTTCCTTTTCCTTTCTTTTTGTTACTAGGTGTTTACGCAGATTGAATGGCATTCACCTCAGCAAAAACCGTAAGAGCAGAAGGAGTAGTAGTAGGAGTATTATGTTGCTTAGTAGTCTTAACTGCTGATGAGGACTGGATTCAACCGACAACCCCATCAATGGGAGTTTCTGCAGGTGGCTTAGTAGGGTTTGTGCTGGGGTGAGGAGCTTGAGGGATTAGGTCATACAGAATTTCAGACTAGGAATAAACCAAGTCCAGATACTAAGCACAACTGATAGCCTGCTCTTCACTAACAGTACCGCCCATAGACACATCTCGGGTAATGGGAGGAAACAAGGATTTCATGAGCCAATCTTCCAATAGCTGGTCTGGAATAGGGGCCTTAATAAGTCTTTGTCGTCTCTTCCATTCATGATATGATTTGAAATATGTGTGGAGGTATTTTGATGAAGGGATGTCAAAATATCCTAATCCGGATCTTGGGGGCTGAGACCCGGATGGCTTGGATGTTGAGAGAGGAGGAGAAGAGATAGCATAATGGACAACTATGAGAAAGACACATCAATGAGATCTAGGATATGAATATCTTAGATAATGAAACATAAAGCATATAGGCCACCTGGAGGGGTGAGGCTCAAAGACGGTTCTTTAAGCCTCACCTCTCAAACCATATCAAGAAAAGAGCTCAAAACCAAAAACCCAATAATTCAATAGAGTAAGATAATGTAGGATGCCAAAAATCCTTGAATCCTTTATTGAGAAGGCATAGAGCCTTTTTATAACATTATTACGATGTGCCTTGGGGAAATACCATGGGTTGTGAAATACCATGGATGAGAGAGGTACAATGTGCCTTGAAGCCATACCATGGAACAAAACCATGAGTTGTCAATTACCATGGATGAGAGACGGTGGCATTTGCTTGTATGATGACTGAGAGCATGTGGCCTTATTTTATGACTCATACATTTGAATTTAGACCATATTCCCCCTAAAATTCAGATCATTCTTCCCCCCTTAGAAAATGATGGTCCCCATCATTTCATACTAAAAAGAGACCCATGATTATAATGTGTCAATTTCCAATGAAGAGAAGGGTTTTATGTAGTTAACCCATAACCGTGGGTTTTCTGTGGTTGACCCATAACCATAACTATGGGTTTTATGTGGTTGACCCTTAACCATGGGTTTTGTGTGGTTGAACCCTAACCGTGGGTTTTGTGTAGTTGACCCTTAACCATGGGTTTTGTGTTGTTGACCCATAACCATAACTATGGGTTTTGTGTGGTTGAACCCTAACCATAATCATGGGTTTTATGTGGTTGACCCATAACCATGGTTTTTGTGTGGTTAACCCATAACCATGATTACAATAGGATTTCATAAAAGTTAAAAAAAATGGTCTTTGGTGAAGTTGATGTCTCGCTGCAAATCCATTCATATATTTTGATGCAAGTGATGAAATTGAATTCCGTTGAAGACCCATTTGAAATATTGAAGAGACCTTTCCATCCATATAACATAATTTATCTGTGGTGGCCCAAGGAGTGATAAAATGGTTTCTGAAGCTCAAGAGATGCATGCACACTGGTTTTCTAGACACATGTTGCTTCAATCGATGATATCTCTCAAACCAAAGATCCAAATGAAAAACTGTTAAATACCCATTTTAGATGACAAAAATATATTTCCCATGAGCTATGGTAGAGACTTTGATATGTTCTATAGAGCCCATGGTACTCATTTGAAGTTGTTGTATGTGAGGTAGCACTATGTATAGACATAGGTTGCTTCAAACAAACATATCTCACAAACCAGGAAGATAAATGAAACATCAAAAAATACCCATTTTAGATGACGAAAATATATTTCCAATGAGCAATGGAAGAGCCTCTAAAACTCTCTATGCAAGTTGTAGTATCAGTTTGAATTTTGTAGAGACGTGTTGATCTTCAGTTCGTATATTGCTAAGGTTTTGTAGAGAAAAATCGAATGTTATAGAGATCATGGAACTTCCTCTTGAAACTTAGATATCATGTATTGCCTGAGGACCAACTGTGATGCTTATAATGTATGGCCCAGGAATGGACTCTGAGTGTGCCAAAAGGAGGCTGAAAATATCTACATATCTTTGAACCTGAACTATGCTCAAACCCTCATTCCCATGGAGAGCATACCTGCTCTGATACTACTAATTCGGATCTTGGGGGCTGAGACCTGAATGGATTGGATGTCGAGAGAGGAGGAAAAGAGATATCATAATGGACAACTATGAGAAAGACACATCAGCGAGATCTAGGATATGAATATCTTAGACAATGAAACATAAAGTATATAGGCCACCTGAAGGATGAGGCTCAAAGATGGTTCTTTGAGACTCACCTCTCAAACCATATCAAGAAAAGAGCTCAAAACCAAAAACCCAATAATTCAATAGAGTAAGATAATGTAGGATGCCAAAAATCCTTGAATCCTTTATTAAGAAGACATATNATACCATGGGTTGTGAAATACCATGGATGAGAGAGGTACAATGTGCCTTGAAGCCATACCATGGAACAAAACCATGAGTTGTCAATTACCATGGATGAGAGATGGTGGCCTCTACTTTTTTTATGAATGAGAGCATGTGGCCTGCTTTTATGACTCATACATCCAAATTTAGACCATATTCCCCCTGAAATTTGGATCAGATCCATACCCATTTCGTAATGAATGGGCAGTTAGAAATGAGTAAGAAAAAGTGCCGCCAATGAGCTAAAGTCCACAAACGAATGTTGCAAAAGTTCAATGTACCACTTTGCAACCATACCAGTCAAATTTCACTAGGATAGCCTTAAACATAATGAGTCATCCATCAAGGAGTTAGAAGAACACCATAGATGGAAAGTCATAACATGGTTTCTGGTATCTTCTCCCTGCTTCCCATCAAATTTATGGATATCTGATGGTATCTTTAATGGAATAGCAGGCCACGAAGAGTTAGATTAGGAAAGTCCAAAGTTTCCAACTTGGATATATCAAGGATCATTAATCAACTTGGATATATTAGGCAAGTCCAAAGTTTCCAAAAAAGGAAGTTGTCGGTTAGGATGCACATACTAGTAGTATTGATAAGGCATATTTATACCAGTAGGACCATAGGCTGATTGATACACCAGTTTTTGGGAATTTGGATTCACAGATGATCCTCCCGAAGATCTGATAGATGGAGGTAGACCTCTGGGAGGATGGTTTCTTCCAGGTGGTGGTGGTAGTGGTCCTCCACCAGGTGGGCCTCCACCAAGTGGTCCTCCACCAGGTGGGCCTCCAAAAGGTGGTTTGCCAGAAGGTGGTCCCCAAGAGGTGGTCCTCTAGGTGGTGGCCCCCCAAAAGGTGGTGATCCTCCAGGAGGTGTTGCTTTAGAAGGTGGTCTTCCAGGAGTTGGTCTACCATAAGGTGCTCCTCCACTAGGTGGGCCTCCACCAGGTGGCCCTCTCCCACTAGGTGGGACTCCACCAGGTGCCCCCCGAAAAGGTGGGCCACCATATCCTCTAGCAGTATTGATCGGTCCCCCCAAGCATAGGAATATAAGACCAATTGGGTTTCTCCCAAGGTGTAAACATGTTTCCAAGGTAAGGCATACGAGGATATACCATTCCTATAGATGTATGTTGAAAATTCACATTATGTACAGATGGTATATTTCCCAAGTGATTATATCCCCAAGAAGGGATATTAATGACGAGTTGTACCCCTGAGGGTTGGCCCATACTAGAAGTGGGAGTAACCTCTTTTGTTATCGTGGGAGGGACTACAACTGTTGACTGTCCTATAGTAGAGTTATGTCTTGTATTGGACGTAAGTCCAATAAATATTGATGCAACTTGAGCTGGAGGTTTCCCCCTAATGGAAGAAGATACGTGAGAACCAGTAGAAGACCCTGGATTTTGAACTGTAGTAACAAGGTTGGAAGGTTGATCTGGACTAGGAACTATTGATCCTTGAATTGATGATTTTAAACTATGAGTAACTTGAGACTTTGAGAGTGAATGATATCCAAAAGGGACTGACTCCGAAAGACGGGGTAAAAGAGTCAACATAGGTTCTTTATGAGGTAGAGGTGAGGAAACAATTTCACAAGTCTTTCTTGAAAGCCACGTATACAATCAAGAGATGGTTGGACCTTTCTATACACATCCTCATCTGCTGGAGGATTGAAAAAGGACAGTCTAGTAATATGAAATTTGGAAATTGCTTGACCCGTAGAGGTTCTCCAAAAAGGCGCATTATGGCTGTATTTTGTCCCCTTGATATGATCAGATGGGTGATCAACCCAATTTGACGAACCAACATGACCTTCCATTGGAAAATGGAAAGCAGTATTAATCGTAGGAGACTTCTCGACTAAGGGATTTTCATATGTAGTGAACTATTCCCTCACCTCCATAGCTAGATTTTATTCCACATGAGAACCAGTTGTGGCTCCTTGGTTAGTGGATTCCATAGGTATTTCTCCTGTAATAAGAGGAAGGTTAGGTGGAAATCCTTGCACTCTTCTGGATCATCTCAAAGGAAACTCAGCTAGATTGTTAGTCACTAAAATCCTAACCTACGGTTTGAAAACTAGAAAAAACACACAAAACTATCCTACACAAGCTAAAGGCCACAAGGACACTTAGGTGAAAGGAGGGACTGATAAAATTCGGTTCCTTACTAGGATTATCAAGTCTTTGCAACTCGCGATATACTGTAGGGTCCAACAGTAAAATGTGACTAGGAAGATTGGGACCATCCCTTGCCTGAATACCCGATTTCCTGGAATGTACATGCATCGTAGTCTCCCCCAGTGTTGTTCTCAGTATATTGCACTGACAAGATGGCCAAAATGGTTTTTCTCATATGGTTTTAGGAATCCTAGAAGGGTCTCCCGATATACACAAGGTACGTGGGATCTCAAATCCGTATTAGTGTTGTCTAATGCACAATCGTTCAAAAGGGGCCTTCTGATATACAATCGAGTATGTGAAGTACCTTTCGATATACCTCAAGGGTACATGAAAGGTCGTTCGATATACTGACGATATGTGGAAGAACCACTCAGTTCCTAAGTTGCAGTGAAGGAAAATAACGACAGCTCCTATGTTTAAAGACGTCGGAACATGTCTCTACCCTATCACTCAAGTTACTAAAAATATTTAACCTATAGTTAGCGTTAATTTCATCTGGAATAGTTAGGTGAATGCATGAAGTGTATACATAAATGTAAAACCATGCAATATGAGTGTGCAAATCTTTCACTTTACCATTCAAAGTATGCCTTACTTATGGGAAGGAGAGAGTGTTTCAATTCCATTCCAAAAACAAAAATTTTCCACACAGACACACTGAACTTATCTTTCCGAATAATGAAAACAAGAAACACACTTCTAAAATGATATTTGAAAGTAAAGATGAAGCAAGATCTATTTTCCTAAAATGAAAGACACTAACACTAAATGGTACCCTAAGCAATTTTCAAAATTCTTCACAAAAATGAAATGATCTAGTCTTATACCTATAATATATTTTTGACGAGACAAGAACGTAAAAAAGGAAAAGAAGAACGAGGATGTCTGAAAGCTAATGAGGCTATTCAGGGATCCAATGGTTCATGTTTCAATGCAATTATGCTCAAATCTCAAGAATTTTCTTTTTTGAATCAAAGACAAAAGCAGTCTTTTACAAACTCACAAATAACAAAAAGAAAAAACCACAAAGCAAAGCTTCCTTTTTAGTTTAATTAAATGACAAAAGAGATCTAACAACATTCACTTCTAAGAACTCCTTTTGAAAAATCAAAAACCAAGCATAAGCAGCTAAACAGATGGGTTCAGCCTAGCTCTTTGAACCAAAGCAAAGAAAGCATTTACCACTCTCAGACTCTGAATTTAAACAATCTAGATCTCATAAATGAAGCCCAAAAATACATAGAACAGAAAGCAACATTAACCAAGTTTTGAAATCACAGAGGTGTGAAAAACCTACTTGGAACTGCTTGATGAGTGTTGGTGAGAGAGTGTTACCAGCTTGACACCACCTTTTGTCCACTATGACAGAGTGGTGGCACCGCTTAATGTTCACTATGTAAGGAAGGTGGCACCGCGTTTTGTCTTCTTTACAGGAGCAGTGACTGCTATAGATGTCAAAACAAAGAAAAAGGTGAAGCAGAGAGAGTTAAGTGCTGAAATGTTGGCATCAAATCATAAAATTAAAAGTAGAATTAATTACATAACGCAATAGTATCTTAGATCTGGTTGAAATAGGCCAAAATATCACTAGGAAACCTAGTGGATCTGATCACTAAAAGGGTTGGATTTTGGTTTCAAACAAGAGTTTGCAAACGAAGGAAGATTAGATATACTGAAATGTTCTTCCCCAGTATGGTCTCCAGATTTTTTCTAGAAATATCGTACCTCTTGCGGACAAGAGTTGTTCCTCTAGGCCTAAATGGTTTAGATCTAGAATACTAGAACAAATGAATAAACAAGGATGGAAGATTTCCCCTAGAGCTTGTAGACATCTGGTATGAATCATTTGGTTGTTTTGAAGTATGATGTAAGTGTCTCCTATGGTGATGAACCTCCATAGATGTACCTACACAAACACATAAAATAGACAAGAAAGATCAAATGTACCAGAACATAATCCACAGTTCTATACTAGTGACTAAGGAATCCAGTAATAAACAGAATGATTGAAACATAATATAGTTTATTGGAAAGGAACCAACTTTGCATTAAAAATGAAGAAGAAAGTTTACAACCATTGCCTTAGTGTTGTGATTCTCCTTCACATGCCACTCCTTGTCCTCAAAATATCCAACTTGCTCCTTCTATGCTCACGCTATATTTGGCCAAAATCTCAATGTAGCAGCATAAATTTTCTCTCTCTCAACCATGGGGTGTGAGCTAGGTTTTATAGGCCTTAGGAAGATAGGGATGGTTGAGAAAATGGTGGGTGAGGTGTAAGGGAGATCCTACTAAGGGGGTTCTCGAGTCCAGGTGGTCCACAGGAGTAGGGATGAGGGTGCCATGAATTATTCCTTCAAGAAGCTTCATGAATATTCTATTTTTCTCTTTTTGACTAGAGCACCGCTTCTCTTCGATGTAGAAAGAGCGTTACCAAGGTGGAACTACTCTTTGATTAAAGGAAGGAAGTTGTGGCACTGCTTATTGTTAATAGAAAATGGGCGTTATGGAAGAGGGTAACCCCTCTTACATTAAGGGAAAATGCAGTGCTGGACTAAAACATGTAAAATCAGAGTTTTGAGCCAATGTCCAACTCCAGTTTGAGAATCAAGGGAAATTGTTGATGTTCTAGACATCAACACATGATGGTGACGAGATTTATGTGTAACACCTTCCCTGTCCCTATGCAAACTCCTTGGACCCCATTTTCTCAATATAAAATTTGATGCTCTAGAAAATCCCTCAAAAGAATCTTGTTTATTGGTATACGCGGGTCACTACCTTACAGACTGTGTGTACACGCAGTTTGCTCCACTATGACCCGCATACATCCAGAAATGTGCCCAAAAATAAAATATTTGGATTTTTCCTCATCAAGTAATGAATAACTTGACTAATGGCCCTCCATATGCCTGGAAATGCTTCGACTCGACCCTTCACTTCGTATTGAAGGGATATATATTGAGCTACTTGGATGCATTAGAGGAGGATAACTTGTGAGAGTAAAGAAACTAAAGTGGATTTGTGCCCCATTCTTACATACTTGAGTCTGCATCCCTTTGTCCTTTGGGAACCCATTGATGCTCTTCCCAAGATTTCCTTTGTATTGTGATCTTGCCATTGATATGGAGGATTGAAGTGGTGGAGGCCTAGGTGGAGGACTCAACTTCTCCATTTCAATGAGGGTGCCGACAGAGTTTGTTACTTATATCTATGTTTATAATTAATATAAATATCCATTTCTCATCCATTGTATTTCTGTAACTATGAATATTCTTGTCCATGGATGTAGTTACTTTGATTATATATATTGGATTGGTATATGATAGAGTGGGTTCTAATGCTTAATATCTATCTTGCTTGTATATTTCATTGTTGTTGAGAATGGAATGCAGGTGCAAGTGTGGTTGAAATCTCAACAGGGATCTACTACGAATGTCTAGAACAAGGTACACTTTTCATCCCTCAGTGTTAGAATTGTTTATCTCTTTAGGATATTTGAAGTGGATTGATTTCTGGTTTCATATTGTCTATTGTGGTCCACCCCAAGCTGTAGGAAGTTTTCTCCGTAACAGAATTGACGACTCTACTGGGGATTTCCTTTTGGTGGGGTTTTGGTGCATGATTTTCTTGATTTGCTCTTTGTTTCTCCCCATTTCTATGTCGCATTTTGTATTATGTTCATCCATTGACAGTCCCCTAGAGTGGTTTTACCCTTGGCTTGTTTTTTACCACCTTCTTCTCAGTATATGTTGGTCAGAGACTATATAGTCGCGTATATGCATGGACTGTCCTCTACCTAGTCGCATACATACACTATTGTTCTTTGAACAGTCGTGTACATCCTCCCTTTTCATTGAGTTCTTGATGTGGAAAGTTGTTAGGTGGGTTGTGAGTGTGGCTAAGTCTTCTTGGGTTCTTATACTATCTGTTTATTTCTCCTTTTGCAACAAGAAACCCCTTTTTTGTTAATTTTCTTTCTTTGAAAACTTTCCTAGTTGATTTATCTCTTTTTTTTGCCATTAGTGCATTAATATTTTAGTCTCAGTGCCTTGCTTGGCTTGTGTTTTATACTTGCTATAGAGACTGAGAACTTTAGTGACTTTTATTGCATTTTCATTCTTTTATATTGAAAATACAAAATAATTATATAGTTGCATCCTTACTTGCATCTCACATATGGATTTAAGGAGGCACTTGAATTGGATTTCTTGGATGAGAGTTGTGTTTAGGCTTTCATATAGGAAGGATTGCATTGGAATTTGTAAAGGAATTATTTTCTCTGCATTTCATGTAGTGGCATACCCATTTATTCATATTTAAAGACAAATTGCACTTGGCATTGTTTTTTTGGTGTGCATATTTATTTCATTGTTGAGTCATAACATCTCTAGTTGCATGGTCATTACCCTTAAGTAATCACATCCCTTAAAATTAATTCTTAACTTAAAATGGATTACACTTTTTATTTGATAGAGGTGCACCAACAAGCTTAGGTTGTAGAGTCTTTGAATAGGGTGTCATGAGTAAAATTTTCCAAGACTACAAAACAAAACAATTAGGTGTATTTCTAGGTGAGAAGAGAAATCCTTGATATAATTAATGTTCTCAGGAGGATCCTCTTATATAGGAGTCAAGCATGAGGAATCATACACATTTGTACTAGGGATATCCCCTTGCCACTCTCTATGTAGCGTTGGATATATTTCCAAGATCTTATTCGTATCTGGGGGCTTTTATGGTACGTTTGGTGCTTTCGAGCTTCGAGATTTGTTATCCTTCCCATACGGTAGATACTGCCTGCAAATATCCTCTTGAGCATTGTTTATATTAGGGTAACATTATTTTCCTTACCTAGGTATCGCAGCGGGTACTTGCATAAGTTATTATGTGAGTGTCCTGGCCAGGTAGGGGTCTAATAACACTGTCGCTATATACGTTGAAGCTGAGGGTCACTATAATTGGTTACACATTTGCTCTTGTAGTGTATGGGATTCTATGGCCTCTCCTAGGAAATACATACCTAGGGAATTCATGTAATATCCCTAAATCATATCTCATAGATACTAACTCCAGACAAAGATTTGGTACAGAAAATTGTCAAACTAGGTGCTAGGAAATTACGAGTTTTGACTAGAAGAAATCAAACTGAAAGGATACTTTAAAATGAACTCAATGCTATGATGTTAATTTAATGTCCCTGATATATAATCAGATCAGAATATTATCTCTGATGTAATTTTTATCCAAAATATGACATGAAAATTTGCATTCAATCAAGAAGCTCTTGAGACTAAGCAAATAAGGGAAATCGGTTGTTACTTTTGATAACAAGGCAGTGGGATGTGGAGAGAAATCAAGGACACTTTTAGGACTGATAAAGTATCTTACCTAACAAATTTATATCAGGGAACATTTAGGCTTTGGAATCGTTATCCACTGAAACCTACTCCCACGCTTCTAGGTCACCCAACTGTGAAACTAGGAAGACCTTGTCAAATACAATCAACCAGGGGATTTGGCATGGTACAAAGGTGTGTTATGACTGGTAAAATGTTTTAAAAAAAAAATTATACAGTCAATAACATATCCGGAGTGAGCTGGTTTTGTTTGGGAAGAATTGGGGAAAACAGATGGTTTTGGCTCAGGGAGGCCCTACGTAAAGAAGGTGGCCCAAAAAGGGTATGGACTCAACTAAAACCCTGTATGAAGGTTTTTATGGGTAGTGGATAAATTAAAAAACCTAAATAAACTTACATAATTAAAATTTGATGTAAATAACTCTCATAATTACAAAAACTATAAGACTAGTTAAATTTAACTAGTCAACTAGCTAGGGTGTACAATAATTCATGAATTTTGTATCACAATGAAATAAGAGATGATACTGTAGTTTAACAGAGGTAAATAAATCATCATTAATAATATCAGAGCCTTTAAAAATCATATCATGTACATTAGATTACTCTCATTACATTTTACAGTCAAATACCCCACTAGTTGGGAACAAAAATCACTCCTTGTGTGCATTTAACCACGACAACTCTACGGGGAAGAATATTAATTTCACATATAGAAAATAAAGAGGTAGGATCATATACATAGGTCTATATTATATTTATGGGATCCTCCTTAGCTCAAGTCACCTGCAAAAGAATGGGAGAAGAGGGGAAGAGGAGAGAGGGAATGAGAACCTTGGGGAACATCTCCCAAGAACCTGAGGCACAACACTCAAAAAATAAGTATTAGATTCATAAAAATCACAAATAATAAACATCCAAACTGATTAATGAGCTCCCTCTATCTTTTTATAAATATCTGGTGACTTGTTGGGCAAGCCAACCACCTGCTGAGTAAGTTTCCCTTGCTAAAACCCTAACCCTATAGTGCACCCTCCTTGATAAATTAGCATGTAGGTGGCATTGAAATGTTTACCTATCATCATCTTCCATCGAATTTGGAAACTATGCCCTCCATTGGCCCAGAGTTGATGCTTTTCCCTATGACAGCTTTTCATGCCTGCCTGCTTTTGCCACTGAACTCTAGACAAGAAACTATGCCCTAGAGTTGTTTCTTTTCTTTATGAAATATTTTCTGAACTACATGATTTTTTGACTGAGTCTCCAAATGGAAATTGTGCCATGCCTTGTCCAAAGTTGCCTCTTTTGTGTCTGACAACTTTTCTTGGCTTTTTTTAGTCCTATGATAGATTCTATTTCCTCCTTGGCAAGTTGGCTTGCCAAAGTGTCCCTCCAGTTAATGGAAACTTATTTTCCACCTAATTAGTGGCATGATAATTAAAATTTACAATAAATCAAACTTAGTATAAGCCTCTTACATAATTATTTTAGCAATTTTCCCTATGGTAATTAAATAATATCATTTAGAAACCTTAGGCGTTTATCATGGTCAACACTTTTGGTGGTCAAAATGTGGGGATATGATAGTTCTCCCCTCCCAATTTTGATTGTCCTCAAGTATAAGAATCACAAAGTGCTGCAAAATTTTTCCACCATGTTTCCACTGCACCACTCTGATCATAGTCATTTCTTTGATGACCACTTCTTTTAACCAAACTGTCAACCCAATTAAGGTAACTGAATAGAATTCCTAGATCCCACTTCCTCCTCTGTAAGGACACAAATGTTGCTTCCCCCTTTGGAAATATGTCATTCCCAATAATGTGAGGGTCCCATGGTTTTATCTTCCTCCTTCCAACCATCAGTAAAAACAACAAAAATTTATCATTGTAGAGTATGGAAATGAGGTTGTGAAAATCATACCACCATGCTGGAAGTTCATCTCTCCCCATGAACATTTTTTAGAATCTCCCACCAGACATGGAATTACTCAATGTGGGACCAAATCATATTGATTCTCTCCACCATATGTAACTCAATGTGTGAAGAAGCATCAAAACATACATCATTTATGTTCTCAAGGTACAGGTGGTGACTCCATGTGAGGGTGCTCATCTCCAACATGTCTCTACTCATTCAATCCATGTAATTTTATGTACCTAATGCATCCAATGGATTCCATACATTTCTTATTTTCTTCTCACATTATAAAACAATGCCATATGCATTTGTAGGAATTCTACAAATGCAAAGAAAACTTTTACCAATGTGAGCCAAGCTTGCACACCCTTTAGTCTCCATCTATGTTATGTATATTCCTATCCAATCCATGTGTAGATGAATGGAATAAAGTGGAATAAATATTTTCCTATGTTTCTACTAATAAGGTAATGGTGCATCCCTCAAGTCGTCTTGAACACCTATGGGAGCCTTTTGCTCCTCATGTGGCACCAGCAAGGAAAATTCCTTCTCCCAATTTTCATCCCCACTTGATGTGGCTGAAATAGGAGTGTGAGTAGAACTCTGAATCATCTCTATACAATAATTATCCTCCCTTATTATGTTTGCAACTTATTCATCACTAGATGATCCAACCAATGTGGGATCATCTGACTCTTCCATGGAGAAGAGACTCTCTCCAGAAAATAACTTTTGTTTTCTATGGAAAAGAACAAGTGTTTAGTTCTCTTCAAGCTTGTCTGCAAAGTCCTCAAGAACATGTAAAACTAAATGAATCTCATGACCCACCATCTCATGAGATTCCTCCATATGATCAGGATTGCAATCAGCCTTGTGAATTTGGTTGAATGGTGTGTAGGAGGGTAGGTGAAATCTTTGCAAATCCTCATGAAGTTGCTCTATCTCCATCATGGATTCTTGGAGTGCACATTGAGTGCTCTTCAGAAAATATTGGGTGGTCAATAATTCTTGTGTCATCTTGTAATTATCCTCTTCATGCTTCAAGGATGATCCATGAAACAAATCAACAAGATTAAGCAAACTGTTCTATCAAAAATCAATTGGAGAAAATTACCTTTGGTGCTTTTCATGGCTTTCTAAAACTTCTCCATGTATTCCATGGGATATTTCTCCTCCAACTTCCAACAGAGTTTTGTCATCAATACATGGGTTCCATGGAGTGTGTGTAGGGCCTATTTTATATTGCACTCACTCATCTTTAGTGACCCAGAAAGGAAATGAGGTGTTGGTAGATGAACCTCTTCTTCTTCACTGAAAATACGATGCAGTAACTTGTGCTTCACTTCGTGAATTTGTGTTTCTGCTTTTCCACTTGCAAGACTATATGGTTCATATCTCTCGTCAATGATGATAGGGGGATGTGAATTCTTACCAATTTAAATCCTCACTTTTGATGTGGTTGCAAATTCATCTTGCTGCAAGAGAGTACAAAAATATGAACTGTGTTCCTCCCTTTGCATCATATTTTTTCCTTCATATTTCCTAGTTCACACCCAGCTGGTGGGGGCTTGTATTCCACTTCAGTAGGAAGTTCAAATGATGATTTCAGATATGATATTTGTTATTATTTTGGATCTGATCCAAAATATCCCTTATCATCATTGACGGTGTCACCCTCCTTTTCATTCATTTGGTGTTCACCAACAAAGAAACTATGAGTGAATTATTTTCCCCCACCATTGTCCTTAATTCTGCAGTCCTCATAGGCAAGTGTAATATTTTAAATATCCCATGAATTATATGGCTGAAAATAATCATGGTTTCTGCAAAAATAAGAGACCTTATAATACATGTTCTTCATTTTACCATCTTCCCAAAGTGATACTAAGGTGGCCTTCTCCTCCACCAAATTTTCTGGTTCACACCAAAGCGGTGTGGCCTTGTTTTCTTCTTCCTTATGTGGCTCCAAATGTGTTTGTAACTCTGATTTGTAATATTATTTTGCATCTAATCCAAAATATGTCTCTTCACCCATAGATGAGCCAACATCCTTATTAGTGATATATGTTTCACCCCCAAAGAATTTGGAAGTGCATTCACCTTCCTTTTCTTCTTCCATGCAATCTCCTTGCAATGACTTGCGCTCCACCACAGGAATTTCTTCATCTACTTCATTTCTCTTCTTATTCAAGGAACTTGAGGATTCTTCATCAATATGGTCACTAGAAGTTTTGTTTGAAAAAAATACAAACATTCTCTTAATGATTGGACATGCAAATGGCTTTGATGAATCTTCCTTTTTTCCTCCTCTTTTGGCTCCATGTGGAAACCTTCTAGTACCCACTTCCTTACAGACTTCATCAACCATGTGTGCAATAATTTTCATGTTTGTCCCATAGTAGGGATATCTAAACATATTTTGTATCCCAAGGGTGCACTACTCTCAAAAAGATAAGACCTCCCTTATCTCTTCTTTCAAGGTGTAGTATTCCATGGAATACTGGAAGGGATCCTTAGAGTTCCGTCCACTAAACATTTGGTCATTGATGATTTTAGTTTTCTGCCAAAGAGATTGATCATAATTTGAGAACCATAAATAATCCATATCATTCCTACTGCATCTTCCTAAGTTACTGCATGAGGGATCTTCATAACCTTCTTCCTCATATTGCTCAAGGTCTTGTTCAATCATTGGTAGGAGCCTCATGGCTGCAACTTGACTTAATGATATGCAATGTTAGTCAATGAAGAGAATTATTTCCATAGGATGAGACAAGGAAATATATATGATACCACTTTAATATCCCCGTATCAGATCTCAAAGATAATAACTCCAGAAAAACACTTGGTACAAAAAATTGTCAAACTAGGTGCTAGGAAATTACTAGTTTTGACTAGAAGGACTCAAACTAAAAGGATACTTTAAAATCAAATCAGTGATTTGATGTTACTGTAATGTCCCTGATATATAATCAGATCAAAATATTATCTCTGATGTAATTTTTATCCAAAATATGACATGAAAATTTGCATTCAATCAAGAAGCTCTTGAGACTAAGCAAATATGGGAAATTGGTTGATACTTTTGCAACCAGGGAAGCGGGATGTGGAGAGAAATAAAGGACACCCTTAGGAATGATAAAATATATTCCCTAACACACATATATCAGGTACCATTTTTGTTTCAAAATCAGCATCCACTGAAACCTACTCCCACACTTCTGGGTTACCCAACCGTGAAACTAGGAAGACTTTGTCAAATCCAATCAAATAGGGGATTTAGAATGGTACATAGGTGTCATATGAATGGTAAAAGGTATTAAATAAATTTTTAGATAGTCAAGAACAGATCCGGAATGATCTAGGTTTTTTTGGGAAGAATTGGGAAAACTAGCAGTTTTGGCCCGGGGATGCCCTACGTAAAGAAGGTGGCCCAAACAGGGTATGACCTCAACTAAAAATTTGTATGAAGATTGGGATGGATAGTGGGGGAATTCAAAAACCTCCATTGATTATGGAATTAAAATTGGATGTACATAACTCTCATAATTACAAAAATTGTAAGACTAGTTAAATTTAACCAGTCAACTAGTTAGAGTGTACAATAATTCATGAATTTCGTATCAGAATGAAATAATAGAATATAATTTATTTTAAAATAGGTAAATACATCATCATTAATAATATTATATCATTTAAAAATATTATCACGAACATTATATTACTCCCATTACATTTTAGAGTCAAATACCCCACTAGTTGGGCATGAAAATCATTTGCAACCCCTAGTTGGTTATCATGGTCAACACTTTTGGTGGTAAAAATGTGGGATACAAAAAATTCAAGAGCTCACTTACCCTCCCTCTTGTATTTTTTGCATCTGACTTAGCTTTACTCAGGGGTGTGCTCTTTGTGTGCTAGTTGACTTTTGGGATCATGTTTGCTTGAGTATCTTTATGTTCTCTTGAGTTCGGGTCCTTTTATGTTAGGCATGCCTACATCACTACTAGTATCTCGTCACCCTCTCCAGGTCCTAGTGCAGACCCTAGTGTTGGGCTAGGGGGCACCACATCCCCTTCTCTTGCTCATAGATTCGAGAGTGGTCATATTCCACCCTCTACTCTATTTGTGGGATGATTTTCACTTCCTTCACCTGGTCTTAACACCAGTGTTCGTTCGCACAGGGATGGTAGTGGATACATGAATGTTGGGTCTACACCTTACATTCCTTCTTATGTCCCATCAGCCACCACATGGTTTCCTTCGAATACATTTATCATGACCAATCCTCCCTTTATCCTATAGTTTGGACTCTTTACTGACTATTTTCATCTGTTTTGGACTATTATTATTGTGTAGGGTCCATTTTTTGTGCACTTTGGCCAATATGTTTGCTCATTCGTGTCTATGAAAGGTATAATTTCGAACTGGCATATAGGATAGGATCACTTTTTCGTATGCATCATGCATCATTTGATGACCATGTCTCCTTAACTATAGGTACGAACCCACTTCAGGATGTTGTGGAACCTTCACACTTAGTATTAGAAGTGACATTACATAAGTGGTAGAGCCTTTCTACACATGGGTACCCTAGATAGATCCCATTTTTCCATTTGGTACCCATGTTGAGAGTCCTCCCTTAGTTCTAGGAGTCCCTTGTAGTCTCGCCATATATTTAATCAAGAACCTCATATTTTTTCTTGAAATTTATGTTGGCTATCCCCCACAGGGAATCGTATTTATATCAAGTTGTAATTGCATTTCATGCATCTGCTTGTCGTATTGAGCTTTATGTCGACTCCTGGCTTCACTGTTATAAGCCATATAGCCCGACCTTTCCTCAATCCTAGCCAAGAAGAGCCTTCCATGTATCTTTTGCAACTTGATCACCCCATACCTAGAGGAGACATCCCCCTGAGTGTCCTTATCCGGCATGTGCTTCCTTTCATTGAGCATAGGTATGTTCCACTGCTTGTAACTAGTTTTATTGCTCGCAACACTCGCTTCCTCCTAGTTCTGTATATAAGCAATTTTATTCTTTTTCAAGCTTTCCAATATGAAAAATACCAAAAAAATCAAAAAACATAAAAAGTTGGAAGGGAAATGATATTACTTTGGCAGTTGTCATGTCGTGTCTCCTTCAAATAGAGAACTGTATATTCCATCTATCGGTTGGGTTATTAGTATGACTTTAGGAGTTGTAGTCATTACTCTAAGTTTCTCCACCAATTGGTTATGATTTCAGTCCCTATGGAGCCTCTGTTGATGCCTCTTGTGTTACAGAGTTGTCCTAGTTTTCATGTTGATTCTATGTTTCCTATGAGTCACCATCTGCCTTATGCTCTTGTTCAAAGGAATTTTTAGCTTGAGTCAGCCACTCCTCAGTTATCTTGTCTTTACATGTTTTCCATTATCGATACAATTACTAATTCGTGTAGATCTTGTTCGTCCAAGTTATTCCAAATTATCGAGCGTTGTTATGTACCTCATGTTGGTTGATGAGGGATTCCTTAATTTCCTCCTTCCATCAGATTCCATTCCATTGAATTTAGATCATTTATTCTGGAATAGGGATCTAGAGTTCATTGAGTTCCTTGAGACTTGTAGTTATTAGTGGCAAGTTATCTCGTCATCAATAGTTTTGGGAATACATCAATGAACCCTAGTTGATGGACTCTCTCAAGTGTTCGACCTCAACACATCTACTCACACTTGTTTGATTGCACTCTATACCTTGATTCCCATTATCAGTACCAGTGGGATATCTCGTGTCTATTAACGATATACATCAATGACCAGTAATCAAATGATTGTCTATCATGTTTGACCTTGGCACTTTTATTTTCCTGATGGGACATGTACCAGTAGTGGTTCGTGTAGAAGACCTCCGATATTGGTGGCATTCCATATGTGCTACCTCCTTGATCATGCCAGTATCTATGATATATCAATTCTCATAACCAGATTCTAGTGTACTATCACATGTCTTCATTCAGTATGAAGATCACATTTCATTGTATATTGTACATGAATATGACCACATGTAACATATGTTTATTATGCTATTCATGGCCATTGTACTATTATGTATCAGGGGGCTTCTACACTTCATATTTGCAGTCACGTGATGAGATTTATCATTGTATTGTGCTTATGAGTGGTTGGTTTTTCCACCTGGGTATTCATTACTCCACTTCTGGGATTGGTATAATGTATTTCGTCCATCATGTTACCCCTCTAACCTCACACATTAGGGGAATATGTTATAGTTGATTTTACCACACTTGGTATATCATGTTTTTATGGCCTTCCCTGACCCTATGCAGACTCCTTGGACCCCCTTTTCTCAGAAAATACCTTTAAAATGTCATGTTTATTGGTATACATGGGTCACCAGCTTACAGACCGCGTGTACATGCAGCTTGCTTCACTATGACCCATGTACATCAGGAAATGTGCCCAAAAATAAAATATTCAGAGTTTTCCTCATCAAGTAATGAATAACTTGACTATTGGCCTTCAATATTCCTGGAAACGCTCTAACTCGACCCTTAATTTCCTATTGAAGGGCTATATATTTAGCTACTTGGATGCATTAAGGAGGAGAAATTGTGAGAGAAACAAAACTATAGTGGATATGTGTCCCATTCTTACATAATTGAGTCTACATCCCTCTGTGCTTTGAGCACCCATTGATTCACTTCCCAATATTTACATTGTTTTGTGATCTTTCCATTGATATGGAGGGATTAAGTGGTGTAGGCCTGGGTGGAGGACTCGATTTCTCCTTTTCGACGAGGTGCTGACAAATTTTGTCACTTATATCTCTGTTTATAATCAATAGAAATATCCATTTCTCATCCATCGTATTTGTGTAACTATGAATATTCTTGTCCTTGGATGTAGTTTCTTTGATTATATATATTGGATATATATATTGGATTGATATATGCTAGATTAGGTTCTAACGCTTAATATCTATCATGCTTGTATATTTTATTTTTGGTGAGAATGGAATGTAGGTGCAAGTGTGGTTGAAAGCTCAATGGGGATCTACTACAAACATCCAGAACAAGGTACACTTCTCATCCCTTAGGAATTTTTCTCCACCCCAATCCATAGGAAGTTTTCTCCATAAAACATGGGAATATTCCTCTTGTGTGGATGCAATGGGAAAAGCTACATCAATTGGGGTGAGTGGATGGAAACCCAAGCACGCTTAAAAAGGAATGTGACCAGTAGAGCTATGAAGAGCTTGGTTATTGCTATGTTGAACATAAGGAAGGCTCTCATCCCATGTGCAATGATGTTTAGAATTGTACATTATCAGAATATGCATAATCATTTGATTGGATACCTCTATTTTTCCATCAGTCTAGGCCAATAAAATTTTGATATACCTGGGGTTCGAAGGAAGGATCTCATCCCATGTGCGATGATGTTTAGAATTGTACATTCTCATAATATGCACAATCATCCTATTGAGTACCTCAGGTATTCTTGGGGGTGGAAGAAAGCCGATTTGGTGAGCTTGGTATCCATCAATGACCATAGACTAGACCAGAAAGTGCTCAAGAACATGTTATCCTAATCTGAATTGATATCCCATGGTAGCCCAAAATGAACCCAAACATGCTCAAAGAATATCTTAGCAGTGGCTTTGCCAGAGATGCTCTTCTTGCAAGCTATCAGAATGTCCATCTTAGAGAAATGATCCATGACCACAAATACACAGGCATTACCATGCTTAGTTGAAGGTAGTCCTGACATGTAATCCATGGAGATGGATTCCCATGGCCCATTTGGAGTGGGAAGGGGGTTGTACAACCCTTGCTTTTTAATTGCTTGTTTTGCAATGGCTCAGGAAGTACAGGATATGATATACCTATCGACATCTTGTTGGCGTTTGGGCCAGTAAAAATTCTTCTGTAATATTTCCACTATATTCTCAATACCAAAGTTCCCTTCCACCCAAATGTAATGTGCTTCCCAAATCATCTTCGCACGCTCTCTAAAGGAACACGGAGATGGACCATGTGGCATAGGAATCCTTTGTGAAGATGAAAGTGTGCCATGGGTGTAACTACACACAAGGATTGATAGATAGGAGTGAAATCAGGATCATTTTCATATATTTGAGGCCACCCAGAGGTCTCATGGACGCAAGAGTTGAGCACCGTGGTTAATGCTCCCACTAGAGGTCGACTAAGGAAATCAACGACTCGATTTGTGCTGCCCTTCTTATATTTAATGTTCAAGTGGAACTGCTACAAATAAGTGGACCACTTTTGGTGGTGATCATTCTGTAACTTTCCTTTGGTTTGCATGAACTTTAAGGGCTTGTGATCAGTGTGGATGATGGTTTCTTTTCCAAGGATGTAATGCTTCCATTGGTGGCAGGCTTGGACAATGGAGTACATTTCCTTTAATAGGTGGGGTACTTGTGGACTATATTTGAAAGTGTATCATTGTGATATTCCACTGGATGGCCATTCTAAGTGAGGACCAAACCAACAACGTAGTCCAAAGCATATGTCTCGATCTCCAAGGGTTATTGTTGATATGGTAAGTTAAGGACAAGAACCAAAAAAAAGCGTTGCTTCAGCTCCTCAAACGTTTGTTGTTGTGGCTTGGACCAGATGAGCATGGCCTTAGATCCACCTTTGGTCACTTGGCTAATGAACCAATCAATATTAGAGAAGCTCAACACAAATCTATGATAGAATTTTGTAACTCCTAGGAAGCTGCAAAGCTCTATGAGAGTCGTTAGGTTTGGTCAATTGTGAATGTCTTGTATCTTGTCTGGATCTACATGAACACCATGTTCATCCATAATGTATCCTAGATACTGAACCCTTTCCATACCAAATTAGAAATTCTCTATATTGGCATTTAACTTGTGGATTTGTAGGGTGTCGAGGACCTGGTGGATATGTTGCAGATGTTCTTCCCATGTTCTATTATAGATAAGGATATCATCTAGATATACAACCACAAAAAAATTGGTGAATTTTCATAGAATTCCATCCATCATCCTCATGAAGGTTACTAGAGAAATATTCAATCTATTCAATCCAAAAGGAATGACCAGCCACTCAAAAGGGCCTTCCCAATATTTGAAGGCAATCTTTCATACATCGGTCTACTCAATTGGCACTTGATGATAGCCAGACTTCAGGTAAATCTTGCCGAATACTTGGCCCCCTTGAGCTGATCAAGGAGGTCATCGATCCAGGGAATGGGATACCAATTCTATAATGTGATATTGTTTAGATATTGGTAGTCAATACAAAGTTTCCATGTCCCATATTTATTTTGTACCAACACAATTGGGCTCACACAAGGTGAGGAGTTGGGTTGAATGTGCCCCTTTTGTACCAACACAATTGGGCTCCCACAAGGTGAGGAGTTGGGTTGAATGTGTCCCTTTTGGATTAAATATTGAATCTGGCTTTTAATTTCTTCATTCTCCATGAGGGAACACCTGTATACGTTCCCATTAGGTAAATGTGCACCAAGGATAAAATCAATGGAATGCTTGACCTGGCAATGTATTGGATCCCCGACAAGTGTGGTGAAGATGTCTTTGTATGTTTCCATAATATTTTCCACATGATTCTACTGCGTAGAGGGGTTTTGTGTGGAGGTGGTAGATGTTGCTGTGATATTTTGTTCCCCCTTAGAAAAAACCATGAAGATTACAAATTTCCTTATCTGGGAGATTACCTTCCTGCACTGCTTCATTGTGATGAGAGACATTGCAGTAGCAGAAATTTCCTTTAGTATCCTATAGATTTTCTTTCCAAAAGTAATAATGACACTACAAGGTCTAGACTCATACACAACATGATGTTTCCACATATATGGTTGTCCTAAAAGAACATCACAAAATTCAAGTGGCAACATCACACATTACCTCATCTTTGAATGACTTGATTTCGTAGGAGAAGCGACATTGTTGACTGACACAGATGTCTCGTCCATGGCTCCACCAACTAGTATTGCAGGGTTGGATATGTGGAACCGTTAAAATATTTAAAAATTTTATGACCTCGACTAAGATGATGTTCTTTTGACTACAATTATCGACAATTAAATGTAGCGGAGTCCCCTACACCCATAGTTGTGAATAGAATAGTTTCTCCACTTCCTCTAGCTCCTCTCACTCTTATGGTTGGATATTTGAAATTATGATGGTGGAACTAGGCTCCACATCAATGATATTCTTATCCCTTTCTTTCTCTACATCAGTGTCTAATTCAGAGTCTGGATCTAGGGATTTTGTCTCAACCAACAATGATTGTTTTTAGCGGCATTCATCGGTGTTGTGCAAGGGGATTTTGTGGAACTCGCACCACTTTTCGCTGTCCATATTTGATTTCCCATTACCTTTCTTTGTCTTCATCTTGGATTGGTTGTAGATAATTTCGTCATCCTTTCTATGTCCTTTAGGTTACGAATTAGTGACACTTTTTCCTGGCTTCTGCTGCTGATATGCAGCCCCAAAATCCCATTTATTCTTTTTCATAAACTTGTGCTCGATCTTGACGGCATATCGGTAATCTTCTCCTAGTGAGGATATGTACAGGAAATCCATCTCCAAATGAATGTACATGTGCAGGCCACTATGGTACTTTAGAACCAAGTGTCCTTCAAAGTCTCTAATACCCAGATATGAACACAGGGTATGGAATATATTAGTGTACTTTGGCACTGTTTGGTCTCTTTCTTGGTGAAATGTCATCCACCAAGTGTATTGGTCATCATAGTTTCCAACAGGGTAGAATTCATCTTTGACGGCATCGAATAAATATACCCAAGTGGGTTTTGTATTGACTCTCTCAGATTCATCCTTTGCATGTCTCTCGTTGTACTTTTCCCACCAACCTTTGACACGGGGGAGGGACTTAAGGAGCGTGAAAGTGATCTTTTCACTGTCCGAAAAATTTTGAATAGAGAAGTAACCCTCTAACAGACTCAACCATTTTTCCAAAGCATTTTCATCTATATTTCCTTCAAATAAGGGGATTCCAAAGTTAACTTGTACCTTGAATGGAGTTGCACCCCCAAAACAACTACTCGTTGAACGTGCATCTGCCCCTGTTGGCATTCTTCGAAGGATATGGATGAAGTTATCCATCATCTCGTTCCTTTGTCGCACGAGGGCTTCCTCGAGCAACAATTTAATAGGAGATCCTACTCCATCATCTCTATTTTCTTCTCTCACCATGTGAGGTTGCTTGGGACAACGAGAGGTATTTTCCCCAAGTTCAACTAGTTTGAGACCCAACTCTCGATATTCAGATCTTGTCAGGGACATGCACTGAGAAGCCACAAGAGAAGAAAGTTATGATACCATTGATATAGATTTATGTGAGAATGAAATGAAATAGCACATATATATTCACATACACAAATATATGGAAATAAACACAGTGATACAGTAAATTCAGATTCTATTAAAGGAATGAAATAGAACAAATCGTAAAATGAAAGTAGCTAGAATGGTGGTAGTTGTATCTATGAGGAGATGTGGTGGCTACTATCACTCGTGAAAAGAGGAATACAAAAGGAGGCTGAAGGTCCTTTTATCATAAATCATTGAAGACACATAAAACCCTAAACCTAACCCTAGGAGATGAATCATCATAAAGTTTGCGGCCCCAAGGTGGTTAATTGAACAGTCAACTTCTCAGGGTCATAATGTTTGCATATGATATCTGTTTGGGGATCTCAATATCCTATTGGAAAGGTATATTTGATATTTACAACTTTCCAATGAGGCCAAATGCATGCCAAAGGCACCCATTTGGCCCCCCAAATCGCCAAAAAACATCGTTAAGGGCCTCAAAACAACCCCAAAAGTTTGGGACCCAAAAAACCATAGAAAATTACAAGAAAATTGTCAACATGAGAAACTGTTTTAATCCAGTGGAACAGGTGGGTGGAGACCTATACTCATATTGATCAATAGCTTTTGCTCTTCCCCCTACAAGGCACTCACCTTGTTTTTAGGGAGACGACAGTATACCACTCATGCCTAACTGTCGATCCACACTTGACACAAGGTAACCATAGTGGCCAAAACTTAGGATACCACCAAGGAACACTTGTGGGTGTGAGTGATTCCTAAAGTCAGCTATTGTTGCTGGGGTTTGTTTCCAAGTATTCTCAATTGGAACATTGGACCCATCTCCAGTACAACTAGTTATTTTTACCTCCATTAGTCAACTGTTGTGCGGATTCCATTAGCACCATCAATTATGCTTTTGGGAGGCCCAATTACAATTGAGAGGAAGGACTCTAGGTATTTTAAATCAATTTACTTTTCTAAATACAAGCTCATTAAACTCGTAATTTAAAAACAACCAACATGGACACCATCACACTAAGCCATATTTGCACATATCACTCACATATTGTACCATATTGCATATGTTATGGTTGGCATAATTTTTGTATTTGTCCATCAATCTTAGTAAAACAACTAGACTTCCACCATAGAGGAACAAAACCCCCACCTAAGACAGTCCTGTGGACTACAAGGCCTTTCCCTTCTCTCAACAAGTGTTTTTCCTTCATCTCCACATGGCACATGAGAGAGATCACCAGGTCGGGGCCACTCCCATGAAACTTTGATTAGGTCTTACGATGAGGATACACCCTATTTTATTCACTCTCTCCCCTTCAATATAGTATTAACCCTTTCATGTCCTCTTCTCGCGGAAGAGGTTTACCATTGTTTACTCCCCCACGAGGGATCACTCCACCTTCTTCCACCCCATCTAGAGGAAGTCCCACTACATGTTCATCTTCCCCTAGAAGACAAATATCACTACCATGTATTCTAAGCTCCCCCCCTCAAGGAACCAACACACTAAATAACATGGAGACCCCCAATCCCAACCCCAACTTACCATTTATGGAAATATACCTTCATATATCCCTAAATTTTAAGGAAAATAGGGAGACAACACCACCAACCACATTATGTCCTTCCATCTATGGTGTTACTCTAGCAGCATTGTTGGTGTGTGTCCCTTCGACCCAGGTTTAGACCTTCTCTGTACGAAAACAAAGTCCAAGATATTAGCCTAACATAGAAAGGATCAGTCAGTAGCACCTGCAACGTAAATGTAATATCACTTGAGATATCTCTTTTGGGTAACTGCCAGAACCAGGTTTCTGCAGTTGGGTGGTGATTTCCCCTATCCCAGCACCTTACCAATTCACTTGAACGAATCTGGTGGGTGTCTAACTTATACTTATTATGAACATTCAGTATATTAATCTACTTATCCATCGACAGATATTATGACAATCAATATAATTATTTATTAGCGATTCCAACTAGAAACAATGCAACAGATGCATACAAGAACTATTTATAAGAAAATACATAAACACGTATTCACATCATACATTCATGTGACAGAAATACATTCATTAAATACACATTGAAACAATATTTAACGTGGAAACCCATCTGGTAAAAACCACAAAGGCGCTCTTCATCTACCATGAGAAATATATGCACCTTTCATCTGCGCACTCAGTTGCAGACTTTGTTCTAGATATTATTCTACACTCTATACATACTTCTCTCTCCTCTCATGCTCTTTAGTATTAGATCTCTGAAGTTTTATCTCCTTCACTCTATTGTCAATCTACACATAGCATGGATCAACTCACTCATTTCTTCGACTCTATTATCGATCTGCACACAACCTAGATCGACTCACTCTTCTCTTCAACTCTGCTATCAAACACACACTAACTAGGAAGTAACAAACACAACTAACTAACTAGGAACCAACAGGATAGGAAGTAACCCGCATACATCTTTTGTTATTCCTTTTATAAACTCTTCACATGTCATTATTAGCCAAATTCATTCTGTTAGTCAACAGGCTGTCATTCTTGTTACAATTGTCGATAGGCACTATCAGCCCAAAATACAAAGATTATTTTTCTTTAAGGCATGCATGACTCTAGTTGAATTCTCACCCATGATCTCTTGATATTTCATTTTCATCCATTGCACATCGTCTATAATTGTTCCTTCCATCATGGTTGATCTCGTCGCATCTTTCCCTTCTTTCATGGACTTCATCCTTTGAGGTTGTGTCTGTCGCAACTCTCCTTCTCCCTCTACTTCTTTTATCTTATCTCTTCCTTCATCATAGATTTCTCTGTTGCGTGACCAAAATATTCACATTCTGAGAAGAATTTTATCTAAATTATGCCTATCTTCTCCTAGGTCCAACAGTCCCCCAACACTCACCTGTGGATCATCCCGAGCCACACTGCGCTACTCCAAAACTTCTGTAGTTGTGACAACTTTGCTTCAAAAATCTTGAAATATTTTCACTATCTCTCTGTCTCTTATTGGACATCCTCTTCTACCTTCTGTGAGTTTTCTACAAGGTTGGAAATCTTGTGTTCCAACATTACAACTCCTACAGCCTCTACTTCTCACTATGCCTTCTGATGTATAGGATAAATGATTCTTGTAACTCTATCTGCTTCAGCCTCCAGCTCTACAAATTTGTTAGTCCTCTATTGTTATTGATTTTGTAACACTGCAACTTTTTGTTGAGGTTTCTTCATTTCAACATCCTTAGCCATTTTCTCTATTAAGGGAAACTTCTTCATTTCATTCTTCGGTTGAGTTGATTTTGTCTCAGTAGTGTGCAACTGTTCTGTAACTTTCTCTAGCTCTGCATCTGTGATCAGTGCTTCCCAATTCTGAGAAAAATTTTCGACTACCTTGGCACATAGTTCCTCTACCTCTTCTATCTTCTTCGCGGGTTTTGTTGACGTTATCCTTCTTTTTTGGTTTGAAAATTTTCTACTTTGGAGCAGTAGGACCGATGAGAGAGAAAATCTCATCGACATCACCAATTATATCTTGAACTTGTTGGAAAGCTGAAGAGAAAATACCAGGTGCTTTCCGGAACATTCTTTTCTCTGGCTTCTTCCTCCCCATAGGAAGAACGTTTTCATCATCTACTTCTTCATTGATGATGAAATATTCTATCTCATATTCTTCTCTTAATTAATCATCGCCAAATATATCTCTTGCTTCATGTATAGTTGATGGCAATTTTGTAGGCTCTCGTCGATGTTCACTGTTATCCAAACTCTGGTTCAAACCAGTGGAATTTACCAATGGATACTTTGCATCCTAGTGGTTCTAGACATAAGTGCGTCCGACTACTTAAGCAGAATATCATCTGGTAGCAAAAATTCAACCGATGCTTCTCTGTCTTCCATCCTTAGTGCTGAGATGAATTTCTTCTTGTGGGTACCAAAACGTTTCTTCATTGACAAACAAGGTGGGTTGGGTCATAACCTTACTTTAGGGGTGACTTTAATTTGTTTAGTTTCATGTATAGCCCCTACTTGTGATGGAACATATCCAACAATTTCTTCCATAGTGAGCGTGGGTGACGCAGTCTCAACAACGGATTCCACAACTATGCTTGTACTAGAAATTGAAATACCCATGCTCTATAGAAAACTCGTTTTGGCTCTTGCAGTTGCAGATATCAATTTCTCTTCTCGAATGTAGCAGAATGAAATGAAAATTGGGCATGAAGATTTATAACGTCTACCTGTTCAATCACTCAATCCTTCCTAGGTGCAAACAATCAATGGAAAGGTAGCTATCATTTCTGTCACATGAGTAATCGTCTAAATGATTACAAGGAAACCACCACTCGCATGTCACGTTAGTGGTATTTATGGTGCAATAATGACCGAAGTGAACCAAAAAGTACACCGCCAAAATATCTTTGTATTTTTCAAATTAATGATGGCTAGTTGTCATTTCTGTGACTCAAATTCATCTTGCGACAATGTCATTGTTTCTTACGACTGGTATCCTTCCTTCGAGAGATTCCTTTTCTTGTGACAGATAGATTGTCTTCTCCCTTGTTTCTCCTTATGCGGCACACAAAGAATCTACAACAAAAAAAATTTGTCTATTACTTACTATCAATCTGTGACAATCTTTTCTTTTGTGACAGTTGATTTCCTGCAGTTAAAACAAACTTTTTTCAGAGGGTTTGAATTTTTTTTCATTCGAATAAGTCACGGATAACCTAGTAAGGATTTAGCTGACTTCTGTTTACTAGTCCTTTGATAGATGTTCCATCCAACTTTTGTAATTGCAATGCACCTCCATTAGTGATATATGTGACAATATACGGTCCTAACCATTTTGTTTTTAGCTTACCCGGATGCTTGAATAATTTTCTATCATACAAAAGAACAAGTTCTTCGACCTGAAATTGGTTGTTCTTGATGTGGCGATCATGCCATACTTTCTTTCATTCTTTCTCAACATTTTGATGATATCCTGTAACAAAACGATATTCTTCCAACAGTATCAGCTGCGACGGTCTTTCCTCGACAGCACCAACATAATTCATCTCTATGATCGCAACAATACTTAGGCTAGGTACAATGTATGCCATGGGAATCACAGCTTCTTGCCTATATACCAGACAAAATGGATTTTGGCCTATCAACTTCTTATGGTTGGTGCGATATTCCCACAATACTATAGAAATTTTCTGATCCCAATCATCTCTTTGGACATTGTAAATCTGTGTCAACTCATTCTCCAGGATTTTGTTAAATGCTTCAACAACACCATTCGCTTAAGGGTGATATGGCATTTTCTTCCTATGCTATATTTGGAATTATTCTGTCAGCTCCTCAATCAACTGGTTGAAAACATGTGTTCCTTGGTCGCTTATCAAAATTTTCATGCATTCAAATCTAGTCACAACATTTTAAAATATTTTTTTTACAATAGTCGCAGCAATATAATATTTTACTAGCGCTACTTCAACCCATTTGGCCAGGAAGTCGGTCAAAGTAATTATATATCTAACACATGTGCGCTTCCGTGTCAGACTAATAGGACCCACAAAACCAACGACCCATTTATCGACTTCCTGCAAATTTATTTGTGGTACTAATGGAATTTCATCTCGTCGTGATGAATGTTCAGTTCTTTGACATACATCACAGCTGCGATAGTATTCTCATGCATATGCATGCATGGTGGTACACCACAAACCCACTTTCAATATCTTTATCACTGTATCTTTTCCAGCAAAGTGTCCTCCTGTGACGCCAACATGCACTTCATTTAGTATCATCGGTTGCTTGTGTTCCAAGATGCAACGACAAAGAATCTCATTAAGGCCCATTTTATATAATTGTCCAGCGATCAACTGGAAGTCTACAACTCACACAACTAATTGTTTCTTTTGCATAGTAGTAAATTCATTCAGTGCATAAACTGTACTAAAAAATTGTATGATGTCTCTGTACTAGTCATCAAACATTGTTATCGCAAATAGTAGGGCACTATCGTCAAGGTTACCAAGTTCGTCACCACTTTCAATCCTTGATGGATGGTTTGGTTCTGAATTTAGTCAATCGGGTTTAACCATGACTTCAAAGTTGAATTCATTAAAAAGGAGAAGCCACCGACAAATATTCCCCCCAAACAGTGGATTATTAACGAGGTATTTCAATGTTGAATGGTCTATGTACATTTTAAAATTTCCATCTAGCAAGTAGTGTCTCAATTTCTGTAGAGTGTATACCATAGCTAACCCTTCTCTTTCCATCATGGTATAGTTCTTCTCTATTATTGGCAATATTCTGCTAGAAAAGGAAATAGGATGAACAATCGACCCTTCACTAGAATACGCTAGTACCACGTCGAGCGCAATAGACAACACATCGACATGTACATGAAATTCCTTTTTCTAGTCTAGAAATACAAGTATGGGTGGTGTAACCATCTTGTTCTTTAAAGAGTCCAGAATCTCTTTGGAAATTTCCATCCACTGGAACTTAACATCTTTCTTCAATAAATTCTCCATCGGAGCAACACCTTCACATATCCTTTAATAAACTTTCTAGTAGTATCATGTATGTCCCAATGCATCTCTCAATTTCTTCACTATTGTAGGTGGTGGTAGGTCAACGATAATCACAATTTTTGCAGGTTCGACGAAGACTCCATCGTGACACACTACATGGCCCAACATAATTTTTAACAGGTCACAAAATATACATTTATTTAAGTTCAGTGAAATTTGATACTTTCGAGAGATTTCCAGCATCATCCTGAGGCTCTCAATATGATCCTTAATGATCCCAAATATTTTCCAATCGTCAAAGTAGACCTCAATAAATTTATGGATAAAATATTTGAAGGAAACCACTACTATCCTAGAAAAGATAGCAGGAGAATTCTTGAGTCCAAAGGGCATTACCTTGTATTGAAAACATCCCCACTCCATCGCAAAGGATGTCTTATGAGAGTCTTCATTTGTGATTCTAATATGATGGGATCCAGAGAACCCATCAGTGAATGAGTAAATTTATTGACCCTCGACTCTTTCCAGTACCTCATCTGTAAATGGAGTCGGAAATGGATCATGTAAACAAGCATAATTCAATTTTATTAGGTCTACAAATATCCACACTTCACCAATAGTCTTTTTTTATTGCACTATTATCAGACTCATCCATTCTGATTCTTCTACAGGTTCTATGATACCTGCATTTAGCATTCACTTGAGCTCTTCCTTGAATTTTTCTTTATATCATGGATTCAATTGGTATGGTCATTTCTTGATAGGTTTTGTGTCAGGATTTAAAGGTATATTCATTTCTTGAAGGTCTCTGACAATCCCCTTCATCTCTGAGAATTTCATAGGGAACAAATCTTGAAACTCATGCAATAGATCTGTGATTTTCCTGGCATTCTCATCATCCTAGTAATCTCCAATATTGGAAAATTTTGGATTCTCTTGGGTGCCAATATTGGAAAATTTTGGATTCTCTTGGGTGCCAATATTTACTTTCTTGATTTTTAGTGGATTCAGAAATTGGTCGATAGAAATACCAAATCCTTCCACTGTATGTGTACCTTCATACTCAAGTATGTTTATGTCTAGTGGGTCATCATCATCAAGTTCTCCTATCACATTGTAGCACTCCATCCAGTGCTGAATTGTTGCATCATGCTAATTGAAGTTTGTCATTATGGCAAGGATATCTTCAAATATCTTTATCTTAATTACTTGCAATACGAAGTCAATCAACAGATGATCATCAGCAAAATAAAATGTGTATGAAACTAGTAGCTCATTCATCCCATCTAATGGTTCCTTGTCTCAATTCAACTGATGTATACCATATCCTTGGTATCATGTTTAATGTGTGTACAAACTGATGAACCCATTCTTGTCATAGACATGCCTCCCATTTTGCACGACAATACTCAATATGGTCGACAAGATTAGTCAATATTGTATACTTTTTATCAGTATAATTGATATCTTCTCCAAACCTTATCTCCAACAATATTCGACATTCTATTCATTCCAAGATATATTCCTTATGTGTGACCCACCATTTGGTAGGTATAGCTTTTATCATAAATTCCAGGGCATACAAGCATTGATGTTCTGTCAATTTTTCTTCAAACTCTGACAGAAATGATGCAATGTTAGATAAACCTTCATAGGTAGGTATCTCACTTTACTCAATTCCTACCTGTCACACAAACCTTGCAATTATTACACACTTTCTCATGTATACTTCATGCATCTGATTCTGCCAATTTTCCAATGCTTCACCGAAATATGATGTACAAGATCTAATACTTTGCCAACTAATATTTTTGTTAGATCTTGTATTTACATAGTCATCCCTTGTAGACGTGATGTTATAAATATGGTCAATATAGTCTTCTTTCTCTTCACTATTTACTGGCTTGACGTATATCTAACCATCTAGCGGATCAATTGGTGCAACCACCCTTAGCTATGAATCTTCAAATGATAAGATTGTTTTCTTAAAATTGATGATGGTCTAATTATTGATCACCTAGTCAATCTCCAAAAGTTAAGGATATGGGTTTGTGTCTTGGACAATGTCAATTAATTCAAAATAAACATATGTTCTCAAGCCTTCTACCTCGATAAGAACTTGAGTCAATTGACCAATAGGTAGGACTTTCAACTAATTTGCTAATATGATCTAACTAAATGGGAGATCAATCCAGTCACACTATCCCCATGCTTTCCCATATTTTTCTTTTTAGAATGTTGATATCATATCCTAAATCTAAGATAATGTAATCCATATCATAATCTCCTATTTGGGCAGTCATTCTTAACTCATGATCGATCTTTAATATTTTTCCCACATGGTTTATTCTTCTATTTGGTTGCGTGTCTTCTTGGTATTCTTATATTAGAGCTATCAATTCTACGACAACATCTTTATCGTGTATTATCAATAAACAACTTTTGAAAAATTATTTAATTTTATTAACCTTTCCCATCGATTTATTTTGAAATAGCTGATCAAATATTTCAGACATCTCAGTTATCATTCTTCTTGGTAGTGTAGGAGAAGATGTCGACTCTTGATTCTATTCGATGAATTCGGGTCACACATCCAAGAATACTTCCTTTTCTCTTTGGACGTTGAACAACAATTTATTTTGTGTTGTTGGTCACACTTGCGGTTGGTCATGTTGTGCATTTTAGTCTTCTCCAGTCACAACAGCTCCTCTTGTCACAACAACAATATTTGCTTCTCTTGGTTCAACAAAAATCATCTAGATATTCTGGCTGGGATTTGGATTGGGATTCTGCAGAGGGTTTGGATTTCCCACATTTATATCCTTCCACTTAGCAATCAACTGCAGACATAGTTCAACAGTATGATCAAAGGCTTTACAATACTGTTATCCACCTGAATGGCACTTCTCCGTCCAAGTGACGACATTCCCTATGTTGGCACACAAAAGGACATTTATGGATTGAAGGTTTCCTAAAACACTATATATGGGCATGTTATGAACTACATTTATCATCCATCCAACTGGTTATTTTTACCTTTAAATATGTCAAGTTCTGTACGCGCCTCTTCCTATATGCAACTCACGTACATACGCACCTTTTATTAAAGCATATCGCGTGTTGTACGTGAGTATCGGTAATTGCATCTCGCATATAGATTTGTACGTGGGTTCCCCTTAGAGCAACTCGTGTGTCATACGCGAGTTGCCAGTATTAATACCCGCGTACACCTTCCTTTGACATTAAAAATAATAAATCACAATTATCTTAGATTTGTTAAGCCCTTAACTATAACTATCTTAACTGTCTCAACCTCCTCAACCCTCGAAACTGCCTTATTTCACTAAGTATAAATAAAGGCCTTGGGGAGAGTATTAATCAATCATACTTGGAGAGAAAAGTTATGCTGCCTTGGGTCATCTCTGTTTCATGCTTTCTGTTCAAGGATTCAACCCAATGTTTGATCTTTATCCTGATCCCATCATTGTTATATCTATTATCTATTGTGTTTCCCTTCTTTTACCCAGTTCCTAGTCACTCTTGTGATCCGTTGGAGGATCTATTGCCTTCCCTATCACAGCATGTTTCCGTTTCAGTAGTTCCTGATGACAAAGACCTAGAGTTTTGACGATCATACCTCAGGATTCACTTTCATCATTGGTGAATTCCTTTGCTTCAGTTGTCAAATATTACTTATTGATTGACAAACTGTTGAATCCTTTCCATGTTTGACTTCAACCTACATTTATTCACATGGCTTGGATTGTACTGGTTCTTTGGGATTGTTTATGAAGACCTTAGTTCCTCACCTATGAACTAAGTTGCGCAAGATTATGTTCTATTCATGTACACAGCTTCCAGATCTTTGAAGACTCATCATTATTGTATATTGTGGCTTCGATCCACCTTTGTAATATATGTGGTTTAATACCCGTATCATATGATGTACTCAAATATTGTAAAGGAGCTAGTGTTCCAGTATATTGAACATAGCATCCTCAGATATGACTTTGTATATGACATTATTATGTATTTGTTTCAGGTACTATCTCTGCTCCATTAGATTTCTAATTTCTCCAAAGATAAAGATTATAATGTATTTCATCCATCATTTCCCTCTGACCTCACACATTAGGGGGCATCTGTTATCCACCTGAATGGCACTTCTCCGTTCAAGTGCCGACATTCCCTATGTTGGCACACAAAAGGACATTTATGGATTGAAGGTTGCCTAAAACACTATAGATGGGCATGTTATGAACTACATTTATCATCCATCCAGCTAGTTATTTTTACCTTTAAATATGTCAAGTTCTGTATGCGCCTCTTCCTATATGCAACTCACGTACATACGTGCCTTTTATTAAAGCATATTGTGTGTTGTACGTGAGTATCGGTAATTGCATCTTGCGTATAGATTTGTACGCAGGTTCCCCTTAGAGAAACTCATGTGTCATACACAATTTTCCAGTATTAATACCTGCGTACACCTTCCTTTGACATTAAAAATAATAAATCACGATTATCTGAGATTTTTTAAGCCCTTAACTATAACTATATTAACTGTCTCAACCTCCTCAACCCTCGAAACTGCCTTATTTCACTAAGTATAAATAAAGGCCTTGGGGAGGGTATTAATCAATCATACTTGGAGAGCAAATTTATGCTAGTGGAGTCTATTCAGAAGTCTTTGGAGCAGTGGAACTCAGAATCCTTTGGTTGCAGAGGAGTCCTTGTCTCAGGCATTGGGTTGTAATCTGAACTCATTCACTATTGTTAATAAAGAGAATCCTTCTTCCATATGTGTCCAGAATATCTTTCATGTATTATGGTTTGATGAATACTTATGATTAAGCACTCTGTATATGATTTATCTAACCTGTTTTATATACATGTATCATCTTGCACTTGGAGTATTTGCTTTTGATAGGTGAAGGAGAAGCATCCCTGAAGGCTTTGGAGAAGAAGCAGAGCGGAAGAGGACAAAGCTACCTTCGGTTATAAGGTGTTTATTCCTATACAAGAAATACTAACATGTATTTGCAGGGCTCGCACAGTTCCTAGAAAAATGTCGTAGTTTTCCATAGTTATAACATATGATTTAGCCTCTTTCGCGGCCAAATCCTCCTCCTCCTTGTTGTTTTCCTTGACCTAAAAATTTCCACCCCCCTTGGATGAGGGTATTGTTGCTGCGGATACTGATTTTGTTGATATTGGGGTTGAGGATATGAATTTTGTTGATATTAGGCCGGTGGATATTGAGCTTGTGCTCGCTCGTCTTTCATCTACTCTTCATTATTTATCAAATAGGTATCCACCATTTTCTTCTATAGCACCTAGAAAGATTTATAATCCTTCTCATCATGGCCTACATTTTACAAAATTCATAGTACATACTAGCCAGCATACTTACAATCTTCAGCAAGTATAAACACTCTTCCGACTGATGGCCTCTACTCTGGAATATTCTAGACCAAGGCATCCCTTACGCATTTATCGGATTGGGCACTACTGCAGTGACATAGTTCAAGAACACCAGGAAATTTTCCTTGTGGTTTCCTTCATTTCTGCATCTAGTACACCAGATGTCTTCTTGGAATTCCTTCCCTTTCTTAATGTCCTGGAGTTTCGGTGTAAGGTTAGATAGGTGCAACTGAGTCTGCATCAATCCTACACCGGTCTCTCCGATCAGTGAGGATTCCAGCTTCTTTTCTATCTCCAGAGCTTCATCCTGTGACACAATCTTCTGTTGCATCAACATAATTCAGATGTGCAAAAACAATGTTGCAATGAACCATTCCTTGATTTGTACGTCTGACATCTAAAATCTTACTTTAGCCATTAATGTCTTAAAACTATGGTCGAAGTCCCACACAAATTCTATAGGAAATTTCTTAATCTGTTTAATCTCTGTAATACATTGAGATTCAGATTTATGCTTTCTTAATTTTTCTATTAATCCTGCTCGAATTTGGTCAAGCATTTTTAGTGCGACTTCTATTAGAACCATTGAAAAATTCATATACCATTCAAGTGCACGACCCATCAGAGTCTTGATCATATGTGTCTTCTTTATTGCATCATCTTCGACTTGTCACATAGTCCATATGGCTTCACATAGAAACCAATGTTTCTCTGAGTCTTATAACCCATTTCAATTGAATATCGACAACTTAATATCATTTCTAGCCATTATATTGACTCTTGGTGCTCCTAGTCAAAAAGTTTGGCTAGCAGGACTCCCTTGTCCGCTATTTCCACTATTATTGTTAGATGTATTTACAGATCCACTAGGAGACAAGTTTCTAGATATTACCTCCGAATATGTACGTGGGGTCATAGGCGTATCGTACTCGTACTCTAGATATGGAGCTTCTGATTTTTCTTCTTCTCTTTCTGATATAGGATGATATTCCTCTTCTTCGTCATGATAACCTTCATCATAGTGCAACGTCAACTCGTAGTCTTATCCTATCGTCGTACTATAACTTCCTCTTCTTGTCACATTTCTTCTTCTTTTTCCTGATCGAAATCTCCTTCCACTTCTTAGATGTCCACCTTCTAGTACAGTTCCGTTATCACCAAGGAAAATCTTAGCTTACTTTGCTCCATTTTTCGTGCACTTCTTCTGTGACATAACCCAGGTCTTTATATACAGTTCTTTATTCATCGGGCTCTATTCTCTGGATTCATTTTTTCGTATACAAGCATCTTTATTCAAGCTCTTAAATATGTCAAGTATCTTCCTCGTGGTCCTTGGAAAAAATTTCTTTCTGCTTCATTATATGATGTTATTGTGTCAACAAGAAACTCATTAATGTATCCCTCCAAAATACTATCTACCCAAAAATCAACAGTCGTTGATACAAGGTTTCTAATTAGGTAAAATTTTAAGAACCCTCCCTAAATTTATATATATAATAAATGGGTGAATCCTCATGATAAATCAAAAATTATGAAAGCTATTTTACCGATAATATAATGTGTATATATAATTTTTGGAAAATCTTACAAAAAATTATAAAATCTTATAAAATATGGGCGAATCTTTCAAAAAAATATAAAAACTTGTAAAATCATGGCGATTTTTTATAGAATTATAAAACATTGTAAAAGTGTTGGTGAATCTTTCATAAATTACAAAATATTGTAAATTCTTTACAAATATTTCAATAAATTATAAAACCTTGTAAAGTATTGGAAAATTAATTTAAATTTGACTTGATAACATTTCCTAGATGATTTTGTATTCACTTAAAATTCACCATGTACTCTTGCACTAGAGAACTTTGTAAAGAAAATCTAAGATAATTTGTTGACTTGATTCATCATAAATACTTGTATGCTACAATGTTCAAACCTCCTTACAGATAAAATGTAGACATGATTTCATAAATGTTTGCAATATACAGTTGAGCATTTGATTGAGGTATGAAAATCGTTTAGCCTACTGCACTCATTGTACAATCAATATTCACAAATTATGTGGGACCCACCATCCCCCTAAATCAAAATATATAGCTATAAAGGAACTACTTGTTTGAAGAACTACCTGAAATAGGAGGCTTGAAAATATCTACCTCAATGATCTCAAAAACTTAAATGAATCTCCTACAGTGCATCCCCTTTCACACTAGCATCTACCTATCGTGGATATTCCCATTTTCTAGCATGACATGCAATCAAAGCAAACAACTTGTGTAAGAAAAAAATAATAAGCTACCTTTCACAAAACATTAAAATAAAATATAACACCATTTCAAGTTTATAAAATTTGCAATGATACTAGTGCTCCTATTCTTTCAAGTTCTACTTCACATGCCTTACAATCAAGGATTTGTTAGTGGCCAATACCACTTGAGGTTTCACATTATTAGGAAATCAAAGGCTAAATTTCACCAAGGAATTTATGAATATAGATAGAAGCATAGAGGCTACATGTAATTTTGTTTTAGTCATCTAATCAAAAGTATAATTGCATTAGAGGAAAGTCAGCTCATTGGAAATAGGTCTCCTACAATGAATGTGTAAGAACCTAGTAGACTAGAGTATAAACCATTTTTCTCTTTTCTTAGCAACTCACAACTCATTTCCCTTTTTGAATACCAAAACATCTTTCCAAAGAAAATATAAAATAAACATAATATTCTAAATGTCGAATATGATTAAGTCATGCTACAAAATGAAAGGAAATAAAAACATCTTTCCTCAAACCATCAAATAATTAAAGAGAGATAATAATTATGAAAAGAAAATTGAATGCCTAGATCATACCCAAAGCAATATATTAAACCTACTACTGTATGTTTCTTAAATAAACATGAAAACGTATGAACGCAAGTTTGTTTACTCCACAAAGATCTTTAACTTTAACCCAAACCCCATTAATTAATGGAAGCTAAATGAAACCAATCAAGCTATTATAAAGTGCTCAAATCTTAGTTAAACATCAAATGAAAACTAGAAGCATTCAAGGGACTAACACAAACTTTAACCAAAATGAATCCAATCTTTCAAACCTGAAAAAATGCTCCAAATGCAAACAACAAACAAACCATTAAAAATTGTCAAGATATAAAAGGTAGAAATCCAAGCAATTTCAAGTACTTTTGTCTTGAATGAGCCCATTCTTGCTTAACAGAGGTCTTGTTAAATTAGATATTTAACCTTTAATACTAGAAAATGACTTTAACGCATAATAAGATGTACCATCATTAACTTGGAATCACCCACCATCATGATTAGAGTTGGAATTATAAATGTTCAATCAATAGTATCTATGTCTTCTTCATTTCCCTATTGTAATAACAAATATATATGGTAGAGGTTAACAAGGATAAAATCATTTGTATATCTTATAGATTTAAATAGACTCCATAAATGTACTTGGACCACCCGGCCATTTACTAGATATGCCATGCTTTAATTATGCCATGACTTAGTAACTTTCTTTAGCATGCTACTCATAGTTCTTTTTTTAGTGATGTCTTATTTATTTTCTAGTAAGTTTTTGGTTGCGAAGAATAGCAAATCTAACATAATCAAAGTGTTATTCTTGTTTAGTGATGTATTTTTTTGGTTTTTAACCATAGAAAACATAACACGTAAAGTTAAATACGATATCAACATTCCACACATGACTTAATTCGATATTGACTCAGATGAATTGTGTTGGCACAAACCTTTTGGCATCCTCGCATAGCATTGGGTCCTTCCAATTGCTTAAAGAGTCATCATATGTCATTCAAGACCTCCCAAATCCATCTAGGTTAAGAATGATAAATGAATTGATTCCTTTGTTCCCAAATGAATCTTCCTCATAAAAGTTTCTCAAGAAGTTCATCTTACACATTACACCATTTGGATGGGTCAAGAATCTTTTTATAATGTTTACGTGATGACCTAAACTAGTAATAGGGTAAATAATTATAGTGACTCTCTCCTCTACTATAAAGAGAATGTATTCAAAGTGTTATCTCCCAAATAAAATAAATTTATTTTTGATAGTATGAAGAATTTAAATGATGTAATGAAGGATATGAAGATCACTAACAGTTTTGAAGACCTCTATTTTTTATGCAAATTTCACAAGGTTGTAGCTTTCAGTAGCTTGGGCGAGGATCAAAACATCTCATTAGCCACCGAAAGATGGAAGATAAATAGCAGGTGGAAGACCCCCTCGACAGATAGGCGTATTGCTGAAACTGTTTACACCATCGGAACGTTTTTCAAACATCAATCGGAAGTTGTGAAGACTTTAGATCGGCGAGCTAGTTCTCAAAGGCACTGCAACGGCGGAGGAAATATAGACTAAGAGTTCCAATGGAGAGAGGTTTTGAGTTTCGATCGCAGACGAAATCAGTTCGGGACTCAAAAAATTTAACAAATCGGCGAGTTAGTTCTCAAAGGCGCCACAACGGCGGAGAATATAGTGACTAAGCGTTCCGATTCAGACTTCCAATGACCTTCGACAGCGATGAAATCAGATCAGAAGAGTTAAGGATTAAGCAGCGGTGAGGTAAAGCTAAAAGTTTCCGCAGTGTCGGCATCGGAACTTTAAGGGACTAATGATCGGCAAGCTAGCCCCCTAGGGAGCCGCAACAGCGGGAAGCAAACTGACTACGATTTTCGATCGATGACAAGAAACATTCCGATAGCGCAACAATAGATGAACACATCAGTGATCAAAGAGTCTAAAGACTAATCGTCAAAGAGTTTAGAACCAAGCAGCTCTGCGGCGGTCGAAAGAACTACAAACTAATCGTCGGCACAATAGTCCATTAAGGAGCCACAACTGCGGCAAACATTCAGGCTTGGAGTGCCGATGGGCTAGAGGAAACAGATTCTGATCGTCGATGTAGAAACTGTCACGAGCTAAAGGTGAAGAGTGGAATCATAGAGAATTAGAGTGTCTATGAGCTAAAAGAAAAAGGCCTGATCGACGACAGTGGCGGTAAGTCAAGAAACTACGAAAACGTTGGGACTTGGAGCGCCGAAACTGCGGAAATATTTAGATTGGGGTCGCCGATGTGATAAAAGAAAGCTTCCGATCAGCAACCGCTGCAGTAAACTGCGGGAAAATAGAGACTTGTAGCGCCGAAACTGCGGCGACAAGATGGAGAAAATCTAGCGGATTAAATGAGGAAAATCACTTCAGTAAATGCAGAAACACTAGTGGTTGGCGGGAACTTCACAGTAAACCCTCAGTGGTGATTATCAGCGACCACTTCAGTCATTTGAAATTCACTCAGTGAACTAGATCTTTACGGTAGATAAACAAACAGTTAGCAAGGGTTTGAATCCCTAATATGGAAAAACTATTACATTCAATTATTTTGGTGTAAACAGATCGATTTTTCAGAATCTGTAACTTTTGCAAAAGGCTATAAAGCCCATGATTATTTCATTAATAAGGGTTTGAATCCGGGGATTTATGAGCATGTTCCATTATCAAGCGTCTCATCTGGTTTATTCTAAGTATAAGATCTTTTGATGTGATTTGTTTAGCCATCTCTTTCCTTACTGTGTTTATTGCCTAAATGTGCATTTAGGTAATTTTCAAATTTATTAAAGGGCCGATAGCTATCATCCTATTGGTTATTTAGTGATATTTGATTTATAAACACCATCCTCAGCAGGATTTAGACATTTATATGCATGTGTTATGTGTATAAGTCTGCCACCCTGATGAGTTCTCCATCCCTGCACCTTTTTGTCAAACTACTAAACAAGTTGTAACTAAAAGCCTTGTAATTGAGTGAGCTTCATGCATGTCTCGAGAGTGGGAGGTTATATAGGTTATCCGGCTTGATCCATATCAGAAAACCCCAAAAATATTTTAAGTTACTAGACATCCTCGAGCTACAACCTAGAGGAGTTTCCTGAAGTGATAACACAAAGTGTTTCAAGTGTAACAAATGTCAAACACACAACTTAAGCATTTTTCTTGAAGGACAACATGAAGCAAAGCCGATGCACCATAAACAAAAGTCTACTAGTAAGACACATATCATAAATCTTATTAAAATTCTTGGTTATATCGACATAAGAGACAACCACTTACTACATATCATAAGTCTTATTAAAATTCTTGGTTATATCGACATAATAGACAACCAAACCAATGTGAGTGATGAATAGCCAAATTTCTAACTACAGTATATATGATATTTGTTGTATAGTAATTTTATTATTATTATTATTATAGTTCAAATTAATAAAAAAATTTTAAAGGTAGTATTTATATTGTCATGAAAACAATTTTTTTTAACTGAAACGGTTATATTTTTAAAAAGTAATGGTTGAACAACCGGTTATATTTTTATAAAGTAATGGTTGGACAACGACCAATCAACCGAGATTACATATATTCAAGAGATCACTTGACCCAGTTACATCATACCCAGTTTCTACAAAACAAAAACTCATGACAAGACCAAAGCTACGGAATCGAGATCTAGAAGGGAGTGCCATCATTCTTTCTGTATGATCCTTGAGATAATAGGAAGCGCTTGTTTTCTTTTTCATCTACTTCTTTGCTCGATCCTCACAGGACATGGAAGGAGGAGGAGGTGAAGTCTTGCATAACATAACGCAGCCTTTGCAGAGTCTTGTTGAGCAACGGTTCGCTAAAGTGATTATCTGAGTTTAGGATTTTTATCAGTATTTCAGAATCCTCAAAACTTGTATTTTTTTGAAGCCATTTTCTCGTGCAATATGACAAGATTTTAATAGCCCGAGAATTTTGGCGTAGTTATTTGTTCACTTTCCTAATCCGCAATTGAAGCTGTCTTTCCTTTGTCTGTCCGAAGAATAGATCACACCACCAGCTCTTGGAATCCCAGGAATACCTTTTGATGCACCGTTAAAAAAGAACGATGCTTTATCCTAATTCCTCCACCAACCTTAAAAAACTGCATCCGGATCTCGAATTCTCCACCTTGGTTTGTTGAAGGGGCGAGAAAACAATTATTACTAACTACTATTAACTAATAAATACAGATTTATGAGTGTAATAAATTATTATTATTATTATTATTATTATTAAAAGATTATTCACAAATTAAATAATATTAATAATGAAAAATTGATTGCACATGTAATAATTGATTTTTTATGTAGGCTTATAAAATCAAATAAAAAATAATTAAAAAGTTATTATCCACTTATAAAATAAAAATTTAAAACCAAATAAAATGTCATTACAAAATTATATCCGCTCATAAAGTAAAAATTTAAAACCAAATAAAAAGTCATTACTAATTTCTCAAGAAATTAGATGCCTTATAAATCCACATTTAAGATACATCAATACTAGTAATTAATAATACAATTATACATCATATACTAGATATATTTCATGCTTATATATAAATTAATAAAATTATTAATTTATACATAAGTACTATATTTATTAACTTAAATACAAAAGTACAAAATACATTTATTAATTTATACCAAAGTAGTTATTATTATTATTTAATCTGTGATTAAAAAATCTAAAAAATATCTTAATGAACAATATGAAAAAAAATAGTCGAAACTTTATATTTATTAATGTAAATACAAAAGTACAAAATACATTTATTAATTTATACTAAACTGGTTATTATTATTTAATTTGTGATTAAAAAATATTTAAAAAAATTATTTATGAACAATATGAAAAAATTCTCTAAACTTTATTATTAGTACAATTTTATTACCTTTTAAAAAATACATGAAGTTATGATCATGTTTCCTCCACAAATTTGAGTGAATAATATTAATGGATAATATTTTTTAATATTTGAGTGAATAATCTTAATGGATAATATTTTTAACAGCCGGTAAAATATATAGACATATATAGTTTTAACATGAATTTGGTTATAAACACAGTTTTATAATTTAATATATTTTAAGTGAGAATTTATTAACTACTTACACTCCATATCATTCAATGGAGAATATATAAAAAATGAAAGTGCTCTTTCTCTTCCAAAGAAAATAGGAAACCGACTTAAGTAGTTGGCAAACCTATTAAAGTGGGGATCAACTTCTCTTCAAATATATGGTAATTATGAAGCAGCCAAATTACCCAACTAAAACATTCAACTCAGTTGTCTTTGTCTCGCAAATTTCTCTGATTTAAACAAAGGTATACATCTTTCCAAATCTACAAAATAGGTGATCATCTGTTTCCTCACTAGATACAAAAAAAAAAAACATATACTTCACCTAAATTTAGTCCTTCGTTGCATTCAATCCCAAGTAAGAACCCTCACTTTGCATTTTGGAGGCATCGCCACCTTCCACAAAATGGCATTGGTAGTGCCTCAGATTATTTTTATAATTCAGATAATACAAGTTGTGCTCATGTGCACATGGCTTATGCCTTCGCAGTGTCCCTATCATGAGATCATTTACTAATTATGGATCAACTTATTAGGAATATTGGACTATTTGATTCATTAAACTACATTTTTTGTTTCTTTCCTTGCAACTAGAGAATTTGAAAGGGAAGATCCATTATTCAAACAACAACCATAGTGTATGGAGAACAAGTATATGGAGAATGCACTCGATATATTTTCCTCCAGCATTGGGATGAAAATATTAGCACATAAAGGATACATCTATGACTTTGGTGGTTGCTAGCTTAGGTCAAGCTATGAACAAAAAACATAAAATAAAGCATATTTTCCCAGATTAATCCCGTGCACAAGTATATTTTAGAACTTGCATAGCAGAGAATCCCTATATGATATACATCTAGCATGATATAATAGATAATTTAAGTGACCTTCGGCTCCAATTCCTAATTCCTTCGGTTAGATCAAGGAAAGTTAACTTCAATTTCTCTTCCACTAAATTTACAAGAATTACGAGGTAACATCCAAGAGTCCTCTCAACAATTATGTAAAAAGGAAATAACTAAACTCTCTTCAGATTATGTTGATTTGCATATTATGTCATAAGGAACAATAAACCCAATGGTGGCTCAACCACTTTCTTAAATGATGGAACCCAATTAAAATACTACATGTCTGTAAATAAAGATTCTGCAACTCAATAAAAGAATATCAAAAGAGTAAACATATATAATTTAAGCAGCAAAAAAAAACTTACCTCAATAATGAAGGATGTTATTAACAGTGTAGTCAAAGGTCAATAAGCATAAGCAAGTCTAATAGAGCGCCAAGGTCTGATTATAGTCTAGGGACACCGAACTGGTTATAATGAACCCATGTTTAAATAAACAAAGTTATATAATGAAACTACAACTAACGAATGTTATATAACTAGGGCATCAACTATAGTAATAATCATAGCAAGTGGTCGAAATTCAAGATGAAATAACTCCTGGAAAGGGTCATTCTCAGAAACTGGGGGCCAAGGACAAAATGGTTTCTTGAAACCGCCATGGATGGAAATCCTAGGGTGAACTAAATTCTAGAAACTTCCATGGCTAGAATTTATGGGTGAATGGGAACTCTAAGTCAAATTAAAGTAGGTTACAATTGTTTTTTCTACTATTCCTGACAAATATGGTTGGGATAACCACTTCTTGGATATTTTTAAAGAAATAAATAGTGGGCTAATTAATATTAACTCCAATCAAATATTTCTCTATAAAAATTCACCTATTGAAAATTTCAAGCCCTCTAATTTCACCCATGGGATAAATTTTGCCCCTAAAAAATTTCCTTGTTGCTAATACTCTTCAGTCGCTGAATCAGCTGTCCACTTTGTCGGTTCTCGCCTTTGGAATTTTTTCCGTTGGGTTTCTAGTTTCGAAAACAACTCATACAACACAATAGGAAACTCTCAAAAGAAAATTTCATGAATACCCGTATAGAGGTATCACTCCAACCACTTTGTCGAATTTAACCGCGATCCTTCACTTTCTTATCGTGCAAACTCTAATGCTTTAGAATCCACCCACTCTTGAATTTATGGCTTCATCGGGTGCCAAAACATGCCCCACAGAGAAAGGCTCAGTCGGCAGCACCTGCGACGTAGATGCAGTGTTATAGCTGATTTTACCACACATGGTGAATCACATTTTTATGGCCTTCCCTGTCCCTCTGCAGACTCCTTAGACCCCATGGACCATTTTTGTACTTTTAATGTTTCCAAGATCATCCCTAAAAACATGCAAAAATTTCCATACGTGACTTTTAAACCCTTTATCGCATATATACGCGGGTTTGACCCCTAAAACCGCGTACATCGAGATGTGTGCAAAAGGCCAATTTATTTTGGAGTTTTCCTTGATGTGGATCCGACTCACTTGTCTCCTAGCCTTACATATGCCTTGGGATCTCTCGGATTCGACCTTTCATTACCCCATTGAAGATCTATATAAGGAACCCTTTGGATACATTGAAGGCATGAGTAATTGAGAGAAAGAAAACTATAGTCCATTGTTGTCGGAGCTTATACTTGAGTCTACATCCCTTTGTCCCTTGGAGCACTTTTGTGTTAATTCCAAGCTTGCCTTTTGCTTGTGAGCTTGCTATCTAGAGATGGAGGATTGAAGTGGTGGAGGCCCAAGTGGGGGACTCAGTTTCTCCGATTCGTAGACGTGTCGACAAAGGTTGTCTCTATTGTAATCTCTGTTTTATATTAATAGAAATATCTTTTCTTGTCCAATAATGTGTATTTGAATGAATATTTGATCCATGGATGATTTCAAATGCTTATATGTTATTGATTATATATGCTAGAGTAGGTCTAACACGCTTATATATAGCATGCTTGTCTTGTTTATTGAATGTTAAGGAAGCAATTTATCAATTCAAGCTGGAGTTGGAAAGCTCAATGGGGATCTACATTAACCGTCCGGAATAAGGTATGAATCGAGATCCTTTAGTGTTAGATATTTGGTTTCTCTTGCATATAGGAAATGATTGATTTATGGAGTCAATATGTCTGTTGTGGTACCCCAAGCCATAGGAATTTCTCTCCGTAACAAAATTGGCGACTCTGCTGGGGAGTTCCTAGTAATTGTCCTTTGGGGGTTTTTATCGGCATTCAGTGTTCTTGAATTGCTCTGATTTCTCTGTTTCTGAGTTGGTTCTGGGGGCATCTTTGCCTAGTAGTGTCTGATTGGTGTGAATTTTGTCTCAGCTTATCTGCTTGCCTTCATTTTTATGCATTTTTCTTCCTGTACGCAATTTTTTAACTCACAATCGCGTATACACGTGGTTTTGACTGCTATATCCGCATACATATGCGGGTTTTCTGCATACAGTCGCGTATGCCCTGAGTTATGCCTTTTAGAGGAAGATTGATTGTTGTTGGGTGAATTTTGATGATTGTTGAGTCTCCTGTGATACTGCTAGAGTCTATATACACCTCTGTTTCTAACCAAAGACACTTTCTTTTAGGGTAAATTTTTTTTTAAGAATGTTCTTGTCATTGCATTTTCAATTTTTTGTTTTGGGATTAGTGCATTAGAGTTCTTTTACCTTAGTACTTTGCATGAGTGCTATTTGATTGTGCTTGCACAGTATGGGGGTGGTAGAATCATTCTTTTTCTTTGCTATCTCATTTTTATTCAAAAAATCGAAAAATATTTGCTTCTTTGCATCATTATGCATTGCACTTTGCACTTTGCATGGTACTTGCACTAGATTTGCTTATAAAAGTATTAGTCAGGTTTTCATATAGGAATGATTGCATTTGTCATTTGAAGAAAATTTTGCATTTCACGTAGTAGCATGCCCTGTTTTTCATTCGACACAATGCATTTGCATTGATTTTTAGGTGTGCATTTTACTTCATGTTGTGTCATAACACCATTGGTTGCAAATTCATCTACCTTTTATGAGTAATAAAGCCAAATAAAATCAACACTTAATTAAAATGGATTACACTATTTTCTTTGATAGGGTACACCAACAAGATTAGGTTTTAGGATCTTGGAATAGTTCATTGTGAATAAATTCTTCAAGACCACTAAACAACAACATGTATGTGTCTGTCCAGGTGAGAGTGTGAAATTCCTTGGTATAATTAGTGTTTCTCAGGATCCTCCTCTTACAAGGGAGTTAAGCACGAGGCGGTGTGAGCGGTTATTGATTTGGATGACCCCTAGTCACTAACTGAGTAGCACCGGAGATATTTCCAGGATTATATTCATATCTGGGGGCTCTTTCGAGAGTTTCAGGCTTTGCTACCCTGCCCATATGGTCAATCCCGCCTGCGACTGTCCTCCTAAGCATTGATTATATTGAGGTGACCTTAGTTGCCTTACCTATGTTATCGAGGGGGTACTTTGTAGGGGTTATTCTGCAGTGTCCCGGCCAGGTTGGGGTCAGACATCACAGTCGCTAAATGCATTGAAGCTGAGGGCCACAATAATTGGTTATGAATCTCCTCTTGTTGTGTATGGGAGTCTCAAGCCTCTCCTAGGTGAGACATACCTGCTTCATTCGGGAGCTCACATATCCTACCCTTGTTTGCTTGTGATTGGATTTAGATTATATTGGTGTATGTTCTGTGCACTCTAGCTTGCTTAGGGTTTGCGTAATTAGAGAGTATTTTTCATTTTTTGAGTCATTGTGGATTCGGATGTGGCACCCCGTCATTCTCATCGTTTAGCAAGACTTCCTCCTTCTACATCTCCTCCTCCTTTGGGAGAGAGAAATAGACATTCCAGGTGAACTACTTCTCACATTGATTCACACATGATGGGATATCATGAAGATGGAATTCCTGAGTTGTCTTCTCCACCTCAGGAGGTTGGGGAAGAAGATCCTACTTCTGTGTATGATCCTTCACCTGATATACCTACACACTCTAGGTTCGCTCCTTCACATGATATACCTACACACTTCAGGTATGATCCCTCATTCACAGGTCGCTGGTATTGGCTTCCGGGTGACGAGACTCATCATGAACCTGCAAGCACTAGTTATATTAGTTATGGCATGTATGGCATCCCTGCACATGATTCGGCGTTCCATGCTGAGTTGGAATTTGATCCTAGCACTATTCCTGGGGGCATTCCCTTTCTATGCGGAGAGATTTGGGAGGACGAGCCACATTGCACCCTCCATCCCTGCAGTGGAGGCCACATCTCACATTCATCCTAGACCTGGTGTTAGTAGTTTTATTCAGATACCAGAACCAAGATGAGTGACGATAGGGAATACCACTTACATAGTTTCACATGTCCCTTCGTCCTCTATTCCTAGTTCTTCGAATGCTATTCCTCCCCATCATTCATGTGGTCCTTTGGGCCAGAATGTTGCTACGAGTCATGTGCATAATTCTACTACTCGCGTAGTTGTATCTTAGAGTCAAGTGCCTCCTGTTGTCTCGGGAGGGCGTATTCCTACTTCTAGAGGTCATATTCCTACTTCAGGAACGTCTATTCCTACCTATGGAGTTTCTCATGGGACTTCTTATGGACCATATTATGGATCGCAGTATGCACAGAGTTATTCACCTTATGGGTACGGGTATCAAAAATCCACTTACTCCCCGAATTATGGCTTTGTAGCCCCAAATAGTCAAGGTACACCACATTATGGTCCTTCCATGCCACCCTACATGGGTCAAATGGGAGGAGGATACTATGGCCATGGCCATGGTGGTTACGGTAATTAGTCCTATGTGAACCAAAATTATCAGGGAGTGTCTCATAGACCTGTTCAACCTAGGCTCCCTTTCCTTGCAACGTTAAATTTGCATGACTTGTCAAGACTAACGAACGATCTGGTATCTTATGACTCGGCTTGGCCAGCTGTCCCTACGAAGCTTCTCTCAGACATTCCCAAATTCGAGGGTAAACCAGGAGAAGATCCTAGTGAACATGTTACTACATTTCACCTTTGGTGCTCTTCTAATTCCTTACACGGAGATTCGATTTGTTTAAAGCTATTTCAACGCACCCTTACAGGGCCTGTAGCGAAATGGTACATAGAGTTACCTAGGGGGGCATTCACTTTGTTCGATAACCTAGCTATGACTTTTCTCAACCACTTCTAGCTACTAGTGTGTTACGACGTTGGTACGGAACTCTTGTCGACATTTCGGCAAGAAAAATACAGGCATATCTCAAACCATATCCAAGAGTGGCATAGACGGAAGAGATTGATTAAATCCTTCATACCGTCGTAGTTTCTCCTCAAGTGGTTCCTTAAGTTGTTACTACCTTATATAGCGAAGGATGTTTCTACATCTGGAGTTCAGAATTAGGAACAAGCCATTTTTAGGGCACAGGAATTGGATTTGATTTATGCTCAATCCGATTTATTATATGTGATCATTCCTAACACTCTGCATTCTAGTTTCAACCCTAAGATCAAACCTGGACCACATGTCGATGGCATTGTTGGGTGTACAAGTACCAAACCTGTGGATTCGGTTGTCAAACAGGTCAGTCAATTATCTATCAACAAATCTGCCTCAGGACAAGCCACGGCTTTGTCTCAACCCACCCAAATGGTGAGTGTGCTTTCGGTGGAATCATCAGACCAGAAGGGTAACCAACAACCCGGAAGGAATAAGAAGAAGGGTAAAAACAATCGTAAGGGTGGGAATAGGAATGAAAATTCCAATTCTAATGACAAGAACACCCGAAATGCTGGGGGGGACAAGCATCCTAAACATAAGGTTAATTTTCCTTGCAAGTTGTGTAAGGAGGACCACCTCACTCACTTGTGCCCTCGGATAGAAGAAGCCTCAAGGTTCATAGCGCAGGGCCCGGCTGTGCTGACTAACCCTTTACCTCATAATCAAAATATGAACTCGAGGACCCATGATCATTCTGGTGGGGATCAAGATCCGTCGGAATCTTGTAGTGGTCATGGTTGCATCAACATGGTGTGTGCTACTAAGGTTGTGACTCGTGCAAAGGACTATGGTTCGTCATAACCAGACCTTGGAAAGGAACCTGATCCACTTGGGAATCCTTTGCGTATTGAAAAAACTATGGATAAACCTAAAGTTGCACCTCACATTCCTAAGCGAGTCCTTAAGTGTTTGGGGCACAATCCTAATGCCTGAGCCACCCAAAACTATGATGTTGTCGAGGATTTGGGCCACACTCCTTGTGCGATGTCTGCACTCAAAGTACTTCAGAGTTGTCCTTCACAAAGGAAGGCTTTGATTTCTGCTCTTGGTGTTAATGATGATAATTCTTCCTCTGTCATCAAATTTGAAACCGTGGGACTACAGCCTTGCTTGCCTTACTATGTGTCTCTCTTGATTCATGTAGAATGTCTTAACAAGACCGTCAAACACACTATGATTGACGAAGGCACTGCTGCTTCTGTGATGTCTTTGGCGTGTTGGAAGGGTTTGGGTTCCCCCAAGTTGTCTAAATCCGCTACCATGTTGACTGCGTTTGATGGTAGATATTTTTGGCCGCACGACATTCTTCATTCTCTTAAGGTCTGTTTGGGAGGGAATACCATCGCGATTGAGGTCGAGGTGGTTGATGTGCCCCTTGACTACAATCTATTACTGGGTAGGAATTGGATGTACAGTATGCAAGCCATATCTTCTTCTCTATTTCGAGTTGTATGCTTTCCATTTAATGGGAATATAGTTACGATTGATCAAATGTCATTCAAGAATTCATGTGTTACCGCATCTTTGGGAGCTTCTGTCCCGATTGTCATGCACTCTCAGCTGCAAACTGGGAGTGTAGGTGTTGGCATGTACCCATCCCTTATGGCATCATTTAGTTGTCCTGCACCTATTCTTATGATCGGGTCTACTTTCAGTGAGGCTTCATCATCATTACATTCGATGTCTTTTTGCACCACTCATATGGAAGATCCTTGGATTCTTCCTACACTGAGTCCTTCGAATGAACCCATCGGGACGGACGTGTCGTTGCCTGCAACTATGATAGTATATCAAGCTAATCTTGAATTTGTTGCAGAGCCTATTCCTTCCTCTTCGCGGACAGAGGAGGAGGACCCATATGTGCTTCCTGCATGGGCAGTTGAGTCTTCTCACACCCATGACTGCCTTGATAGTGTTTTTCCATCAAATAAAGCTATTATTGAGGCCATGTTTGGAGTTTAGCCACCTTGGGAAGAGTTGCATCATAGATCTTACTTCCTTCCTGAGCTTGACCATTTGGAGTGTGAAGACTTTAGGGAGATTCTTAATGAGAGAATTGGTAGTCCAGTGGTTCCATTAAGCTCTCCTGGTCCGATTGCTGATGGAAACATGGCGAATATATCTCCTACCATTCCTATAATATCTCTCGTGATCTTGGCAAGATTGAAAATGTTTATATTGGGGCAGAATGTTCCCATGCTGAGATTCAAGAATATACCGAGTTGTTCAAAGAATTTCGTGATGTATTTGCTTGGTCATACGAGGAAATGCCAGGTATCGACCCTCGCATTGTTGAGCATGAAATTAAAACTTATCCCAATGCTAAACCTGTTCGACAACGCTTGCATGCGGTGAATCCTAGGAAAGCACCCGCGATTAAGGTTGAGATAGAAAAACTATTGAATGTTGGTCTTATCTATAATGTTCCCTTGAAGGAATGGGTTTCAAACCTCGTTCCAGTTGATAAGAAGCAGGGAACGATACGTATATGCACTGATTTCTGTGACTTGAATTGTGCCTGTCCTAAGGATAATTTTCCCACACCATTTATTAATCAAATTTTGGATGAGTGTGCGGGAAGCGAGGTATTTTCCTTTATGGATGGCTTTTCCGGATACAATCAGATACAGATCAAACCTGAGGACCAACATAAGACTTCCTTTATTTGTCCTTGGGGTACTTTTTCATATCAGAAGATGCCTTTCGGCCTTAAAAATGCCAGAGCCACTTTTCAGCAGGATATGACCTTGATCTTCCATGATCTCAAATCGATTATTGAAGTCTTTTTGGATGACCTTGCTGCTCATTCTCGTCATAGGATGCGTCATTCCTACCATTTGAGATTAGTGTTCAAAAGGTGCCACCATTATTTGGTTAGGTTAAATCGTCATAAATGCATCTTTTGTGTGAATTCTGGTCAGTTATTAGGATTCATTGTCTCCAAGGAGGGTATAAGAGTTGACCGTTTGAAGGTTGAGGCAATACTTCAATTGTCTCCCCCGAGAAACATTAGACATCTTCAATGTTTGCAAGGCATGGAAAACTTCTTACAGAGATTCGTTGTTAACTTTGCCAATTTAACTAGAGGCTTTATGTGTCTTTTCAAGAAGGACACTGCCTTTTGCTGGGATGAGCGAGCCCAGGAGTCCTTTGATGCGCTTAAGCAAGTTTTAGCATTGGCCCCGGTGATTAGTCCACCCAACTATAGCCGTGACTTTTTACTTTATGTGACCGCATCCATGGAGACAATTGGTATGGTTTTGGTTCAGGAGGATGAGGAGCTCCAAGAGCATGTCATATATTATTTGAACCGAAACCTTATAGATGTGGAGATCCATTATTCCCATGTGGAGAAACTTGCCTTAGCTACCGTTCATGCGGTTCAAAGATTGAGATATTATATTCTCCTTCACTAGACCTTGGTGGTAGCCCATGTCAATCCATTTTAGTTCGTCCTCACTAGAAGGATGATGGGGGGAAAGTATAATAAGTGGATTTTCATGTTGCAAGAATTCGATCTCGAGTTTGTTTCGGCAAAATCGAAGAAATCGTTGATTTTTTTGGAGCTTATATCTGATTTCCCAAGCGAAGACGAGGAGGAGGTTTGTGAAGATACATTTTTCGATGAGTACATTTTACTGATATCAACTTTGGATCCATGGTATGGGGATATTATCATATATTTACAAACATTGAAGGTCCCTACTCACCTTTCACAGGATGGATGATGACGGTTACGTCACGTATCCAAGAATTACCTCATAGTGGATAACACATTGTACCGCCATGGGGTAGATTCCATTTTACGTCGTTGTTCAACTCATGAGAAGGCTGAGCTTGTGCTGAATGATTGCCACGAAAGGGCGTGTGGTGGTTATTTATCTGGGCTTTCTGCAACCCAAAAAATCTTGAGAGCAGGCTATTTCGGTCCATTGATATTTAAAGATTGTGTTAATGTGGTCAAAAAGTGCCACCCTCGCCAGGTGTTTGCACATAATATGCGCTCACATCCTACCCTGTTACATCCAATTATCACCGCCAGTCCCTTCACTAAGTGGGGGATTGATTTCATGTATTGCAACCCAGCTTCAGCTGGGGGGCATCATCATATTATCGTGGCTATTGACTATTTCACGAAATGGGATGAGGCTATGCCCACAATTAAATCCGACGGTGAGACAGCCGCACATTTTGTATTCAACCAAATAATTACCCGGTTCAGTATTTCGAAAGAGCTTGTCACTAACCATGGTAGGCAATTTCAAAATCAGATGATGGAAGAGTTGGCCTCAAAGTTAGGGTATAAGCAGGATCATTCTTCTTCTTATTACCCTCAAGCGAATGGACAGGTTGAAGCAGTGAACAAATCACTCAAGTCCATTCTCCAATGAACCATCGCACAAAGAAAGACCAATTGGCATGTCATGTTATATCCTACTTGGTGGGATTCTATGACCACAGTTAATACTGTCATTGGTTTTTCTCCATATCAGCTTGTACATGGAGTGGAGTCTATATTGTCAGTTGAGTGTGAAATTCCTTCTTTGAAGCTATCGATAGAGCTCTTACCAGACACTTCCCCATTGGAGGAACGTTTGGTCCATTTAGAGCAGCTTGATGAGCAGCGCGAAGATGCGTTAGTGGCTCTAGAAGTGAATAAGCGTCATGTTAAGGTCCAATATGATAAATATGTCTATCCAAGGAAGTTTAGTGAAGGAGATTTGGTCCTTTTGTGGGATCAAGCTAAAGAACCCTTGGGGGCAGGAAAATTTAACCCCATGTGGCATGGTCCTTACGTTGTTAAACGTGTGTTAGAGAAGGGCGCATATGAGTTAGTAGATTACGAAGGGACAGCCTTGGCGGAGCCTAGAAATGGGCTCTATCTTAAAAAGTACTATGCATGATTCTCAGCCAGGGCTAACTATTGTGTATTATTGTACAGTATTTTGCATAGTTAGGTTTTTCGTATGGTGATCGGGTTTGTTGATTAGCTTTCGTTTCTTATGGAAGATGTCAATGGAGTCTTCTATCTATATAGGATTTGCGAATGGTGCTAGCCGCCACACTCAACACTTAGCCTCTGCTGCTTGGGTGATTTATACTCCTACGGGTCAGGTATTGTCTTCAGGAGGCGTATGTTTACGGCCCTCTTCAAACAACGTTGCTGAATTTATCGAGCTTCTACGGGATGCCATTTCACATGGAATTCTATCTCTTGAGGTACGTCTTGATTCAGAGTTAGAAGTGTCACAGCTTAATGGCTTGTATCATGTTAGGGATCCGACATTATTACGAAGATTCTTACGTGTGATATTGTTAGAATGACAATTTGACAACATAACATACATACATGTTCCAAGAATTGATAATCAAGTTGTTGACTCATATGCTAACTATGTGTTAGATTGGCATTTGTTTCACAGACAATAATCTCATCACAAACATACATTTTTACACATGTAAATAAATAAACTGATCATCATAAAAGTTTTTTAAACATCCAAAATGTGATAATACATAAGTGTCATAATACAAAAATGGGGCTTCCGAGCCACCAAAATATAAATACATGGTAGTACAAAATGTATCACTCCCAGGTATCTAAGCCTGGGGAGGAGGAGGGGGATTCTGATCATGGAATGTCATCACGGCTCTAGCTAGTCGTCGAAACAATTGTACCCATGCTTGTGGCACACCCACCACCTGACACTGCATGGCCTCAGGCAGGTCCTTGACCTGCGCCATGGGTACCCTATGTGTCAGCCGCACGAAGTTGGTATGACTGCTTTGGAGCGTCCGCTTCGCATCCACACGCATAATGTCATCTCCTCTTCTCCTCCATCTATGGCGAGGGAAGCCTTCAAGTCACCGTGGTCCTACATTTGCATACATATGACAGGATATCACACAAAAACATGTCTTTTGATTCCATATATCAAAAAACACAAAAAAAATAAATAATTCACAAAACTTAAAAAGTGGGTTGGGATTTGTTACCAATGTCGCCATATGCCAATCCTGGTGGTAGTGGCATGTCGGGATATCCCCAAAAATATATCCCCACATAGGGGTAGTCATCAATGGAAACTATCTATCGCTGCCACCATGGAAAGAAATCAACTGGATAGGGGTTGGACACCCTACCTCCACCCAGTCTATGCATCGCATCTGCCCAACGTCGTTGGGCCGGATCTCGAACCCCGTGAAGAGGAACGTCAACTCTAGGGCTCAATCCCGAAACACGCTCAAAGAAAAACATGCTCACTATACTGCTGAAACCGAAGTTTCATACCCTGCCCATATTGCACTCGTTGAGTTGGTGCTTCATGTTTCCCAATAGCGCAGTGCTCCAATCGTAACCCGTGGGTCTCATGCACTCCATTGCATAGAACATCAGGGGCCGCGAGGCCTGGTGGAGTGAGGATAGCCCTGCTATCCTTCCTAGTGTCAGTAGTATGGCCTTTAGGCCTAGCACCTGTATGGAGTTAGTTGGGATCTGACTCCCGACCTTCTCCATGTCTAGATAACAATACACTGCTATGTACTCATCTATGGTGAGGCCACGTCCGGGCCCGCGAGAACATAGGTTCACCACTTCCCCCCGTCGGGACAATCCAATAATGAAGTATATGTCCTCCACTTCTATGGTGAGGGACATCTCGTCGATCTGGAATGACTATGAGTCAGGATCCCAGTAGTCTACTAGCATCTGCAACAGTCTTGGTTTGGCCCTTAAGCCACCAAGACATCAAAACTTGTAGAGACCACATGGACGAAGAGCCTGTTGTGTCATTAGATCACCCCATACTGCTTCTTCTACATCCCTGTGCTCATGTTCCCTCCATTATAGAACCATCCTGCACATTTAATTCAAGTTTGGGTCATTAGATGTCTTTTAAAAACTTGAACACGGCCGCATATGCGATTTTTTCTAAACAGCTGCGTATGTACGTGACTTTTTTCTAAACAGCCGCGTATGTACGTGACTTTGGGGCATTTTCCCGCGTATATCCAGCCCCATATGTGGAAAAATCCTCAATTTCTGCGTGGGAAGTGGTGCATAATTTAGGATGGCCTAGAAATCAAATTAGACCATCGAAAATTGAAAAATTTACATGTAAATGAAAGAGCAGGGCATGGGAAATTACCTGGAAGAAACGATGTTGGATTCCGCCAACTAGATCTCCCGGAATTCACGTTTGAAGTTCTGAGCTCAATTGGGTAAAAATTTCAAATGTTATATAATGTTTTAAATTTTTTACTATTTATAGAAAATTTTCAAATTTTTGAAAATTTTTACCCCCTTTTCTATAGATTTGGGCCGTTTCTGACCCTTTTGGACCGTTTTTTACTAATATATGATGTAGGAGACCGTTGTGAGCATCATTTTGACCATTGTTTTGACCCGTTCGTGTCGATTTCAGGTATGATGTTTAAACTGGCATATAGGTTAGGTTTCACCTCATTTGCATTTTGCATGATCTTATGACCATTTCATTATAACCTTAGGTACGAACCCATTCTATCTTGTCACAGAACCTTCTTCCTATTTTAGAAGTGGCATAATTAGAATGGTAGAGCTTGAACTGGCATGTGTACCCTAGTTAGCTCCTTATTTGCATTTGGTGCTCATGCTGACAGTTTGTCTTTAGGGTGTGGGAGTGCATTGTATAGTATCGCCATGACATTTTGCAAGAGCCTCATACTCCTCTTGATCTTTTGCTGGCATGTTTCCTCAGGACTCCCTTATGTCAAGTTGTAATTGCATTATCATGAACTTTGCTTGCCTCATTGAGCCTTATGCCGGCTTCCCTGACTTTGAGTATCAGCCATATAGCATGAGCTTGTCTCATGACTAGCCACGTAGAGCCATTTTATATATCCTTTGCAGCTTGATTCCCTATTTTTACTGGGAGGGGACTTTCCCTCGAGTGTCGCCATCCTACACATGTGTCCATGCATTGAGCATAGGTATGTTCCACTACTTGGAACTAATTTGTTTTCCCATTTGACACTCGTCTCATCTTAGTCTGTAACTTTAAAGCAATTTTATTCTTTTTCAAGCTTTTCAAATAGTTGAAAAAGTCCAAAAAAATTTAAAAAACCAAAAAGCTGGATAAGAAAAGATGTTATCTTTGGCGGTAGTCGAGTCATGTCACCTTCAAACAAAGCACTGTATATCACATCTGTTGGTTGGGTTAATAGTTTGACTTTAGGAGCTGTACTCGTTTATCTGAGTTTATCTCCACCGATTGGTTAAGCTTCCAGTCCCTATGGAGCCTCTATCGATGCCTCCTGTGTCGCAGATATGTCCCAGTTTTGCATATCGAGTATGTGCTTCCTACATTCAATCACCATCCACCTTTATGCTCTTGTTCGAAGGAAGTTAAAACTTGAGTTAGCCATTCCTCAGTTATCTTGACTTTGCATGTCGGATATTCCCGATACAGTTACTGGTTCATGCACCTTATGATCGAGTACTTCCACATTATACAGCTTTGCTAAGTACCTCGTGTTGGATGATGGGGGATGCCTTAATTCCCTCCTTCCAGCGGATTTCATCCCATCGACTTCAGATCATTTATTCTGAGATAGGAATCTAGAGTCATGTTTGAGTGCCTTGAGACTTGCAATCATCAGTGGCAGGTTCTCTCACCATCAACAGTTTTTGGGAATACATCAATGTCCCCTGATCGATGGATTCTCTCAAGTGTTCGACCTCAACAAATTTATTCACACTTGTTATTTTGCACTCTAGTACATTGATTCCCATTTTCATTATTGGTGGGTGATCTCGCATCTGTTAACGGTATACATCAATGACTGGTAATCAAACGATGGACTACTATGTTCGACCTCGACACCTCTATTCACATAGTAGGACATGTACTCATTGCGGTTTGTGTATAAGACCTTCCATATTGGTGGAATCTCTTATATGCTACCTCCTTGATCGTGCCAGTGTTCATGAAATTTCAGCTCTTGTGACTTGATTCCAGTATATGTCAGACATTTCCATCTATTATGAAGATCTTGATCCATTATATATCTTCAGCCTTCATGGAGATCATGATCCTTTGTATATCTTCATCATGGAGATTCTAATCTATTTATATTGTACGTGGCAATGACCACATATGTTATATTTTATCATGCATATTCATGGCCATTGTACTCTTATGTATCAGGGACTTCTATATCTATTTGTAGTTATGTGCATATTTGTATCATTGTATAGTGTTGATTGGATGGCTGGTTCTTCCGCTGGGTTCTTCATCACTTCACTTCTGGGATGGACTTATAATGTATTTTGGCCATCGTATGACCCCTCTGACCTCACACATTAGGGGGCATCTGTTATAGCTAATTTTACCACACATGGCGAATCACATTTTTATGGCCTTCCTCATCCCTCTACAGACTCCTTAGACCCCATGGACCATTTCTGTACTTTTAATGTTTCCAAGATCATCCCTAAAAACATGCAAAAATTGCCATACGCGACTTTTAAACCCTTTATCATGTATATACACGGGTTTGAGCCCTAAAACCATGTACATCGCGGTGTGTGCAAAAGGCCAATTTTTTTGGGAGTTTTCCTTGATGTCAGGGATAATTTTAGGGGCGAATTTTAGCCCAGTGGACTATTTTTCACTATTTTCCTCCCAAAAAAGATTCGCCATTTTGCATTTTTTGAAGCCTTGTTTCGCCCAATTTTGATGGGGTAAAATTTTTTCACCCTAAAAATCGCCAAATTATTATATAAACAATATAAAATCCTTGGAAATTAAAATATTTTTTGAAAAATATCGCCAATCATTTTATAGTTGGCGTTTTAAGAATTGTTAATATTCGCCAACATTTATACACTTTTGAATAAGTATGGTTCCTTAAAATCATCCTTGCTTGATGTGGATCCGACTCACTTGTCTCCCAGCCTTCCTTATGCCTTGGGATCGCTCGGATTCGACCTTTAATTACCCCATTGAAGAGCTATATAAGGAACCCTTTGGATACATTGAATCCATGAGGAATTGAGAGCAAGAAAACTATAGTCCATTGTTGCTGGAGCTTATACTTGAGTCTACGTCCCTTTGTCCCTTGGAGCACTTTTGTGTTCTTCCCAAGCTTGCCTTTTGCTTGTGAGCTTGCTATCGAGAGATGGAGGATGAAGTGGTGGAGGCCCAAGTGGGGGACCCAGTTTCTCCGATTCGCAGACGTGCCGACAGAGGTTGTCTCTATTGTAATATCTATTTTATATTAATAGAAATATCTTTTCCTGTCCAATAATGGGTATTTAATGAATATTTGATCCATGGATGATTTCAAATGCTTATATGTTATTGATTATATATGCTAGAGTAGGTCTAACATGATTATATATAGCATGCTTGTCTTGTTTATTGAATGCTGAGGAAGCAATTTATCAATTCAAGTTGGAGTTCGAAAGCTCAACGGGGATCTACATCAACCGTCCAGAATAAGGTACGAATCGAGATCCTTTAGTGTTAGATATTTGGTTTCTCTTGCATATAGGAAAGGATTGATTTATGGAGTCAAGCTATCTGTTGTGGTACCCCAAGCCATAGGAATTTCTCTCCGTAACATGCGGTCTCACCTGATTTATATTTTATGGGTAACTGCCATAACCATGTTTCTACAGTTGGGTGGGGATTTCTCCTCTCCCATCACCTTACCAATTCGCTTGACCGAAGCTGGTGGGTGTCTTACTTATACTTATTATGCACATTCAAGATATTACTCTACTTATCCGTCGATAGATATTAAGACAGTCAATATAATTCTTTATTAGTGATTCCAGCTAGCAACAGTCTGACAGATGCATACAAGAACATTTATAAGCAAATACATAAACACGTATTCATGTCATACATTCATGTGACACAAATACATTCATCAAATACAAATTGACACAGTATTTAACGTGGAAACCCATCCGGGAAAAACCACAAAGGCTTTCTTCATTTAGCATGAGAAGTATATGCACTTTTTGTTTGCACACTTAGATGCAGACTCTTTTCTAGATATTCTTCTACACTCTATACAGACTTCTCTCTCCTCGCACACTCTCTAGTCGCAAATATTTGAAGTTTTCTCTCCTTCACTCTATTGTCGACCCGCATACAGATGGATTAATTCACTCTTCTCTTCAACTCTAATGTTGATCCGCACACAGCCTAAATCGACTCACTCTTCTCTTCGACTCTACTATCAAACACAGACTAACTAGGAAGCAACCGACACAACTAACTGACTATCATGGACTTATTCCTTTGAGGCTCCTTTTGTCGCAACTTTCCTTCTCCTGCTACTTCTTTTTTCTTATCTCTTCCGCAATCACAACTTCCTCTATCGCATGACTCAATTCTTCAAAATTCGAGCAGAATTCTATCTGAAATCTTCCTATCTTCTCCTAGGGCCAACAAGTTCAGTGGTTGATCGTTCCACCTCCATCTCTTATAAAGAACCATAACCAGTGCAACCACGAAATGGTGTGTAAGTCTGGAAAGAGCATATCATACCACATTTGAGACCATTTCCATGACATTCCTATCATATTTCCAATTTCCTATAAGACATGATCTTGGCCTTGAAATTCTCGTAGAGTTTTTCGAAAAAATACAACGACGCATATAGCGGACCATATCCATGAATGGCGTCAGCATCATGCATTACGCAAAATCAACATTCAATCTCCATTCCTCTTGTATTGGTTCCTCAGATCACTCCAACCAGCTATCGCAAAGGGCGTGGCTACCTCCATGCCACAAACTAAGGAAGAAGCTATTCTCAAAGCCCAACACTTTGATCTTATACATGCCCATTAAATTTATTTGTAAGTTGTACTACCAAATGTCCCTTGGCATAGATCCTTATATCCTTTTAGTAGAGGGATGTCACATTTCATGGATGGGCTTACTAGGTCCATTTATTCCCAAATTAAAGTTCCCCAGCAGTTAAATCATGCACCACCACCGCTGCAAACGCGGTACCCACCTGTCCCCATTGTGTCGAATCCCACTCATACTACACTAAATCCCCCATTTGGTAAGCCTTAGTACGGAATGTACAACCATGTTTATCCAAGTACAAAAAAAGAATAGTCGGTTCCCCAACATCCAATGGCACAACCCGCGTCGACATCCACATCATATACAACACAACCTACTAGTAAGACACATATCATAAGTCTTATTAAAGTTCTTGGTTATATCGACATAAGAGACAACCAAACCAATGTGAGAGATGAATAGCCAAATTTCTAACTACAGTATATATGATATTTGTTGTATAGTAATTTTATTATTATTATTATAGTTCAAATTAATAAATATTTTTTTAAAGGTAGTATTTATATTGTTATGAAAACAAATTTTTTTAACTGAAAGCAATATATTTTTATAAAGTAATGGTTGGGCAATGACCAATCAGCCGAGATTACATATATTCAAGAGACCACTTGACCCAGTTACATCATACCCGGTTTCTACAAAACAAAAACTCATGACAAGACCAAAGCTACGAAATCGAGATCCAGAAGGGAGTGTCATCATTCTTTCTGTATGATCCTTGAGATAATAGGAAGCACTTGTTTGCTTTTTCATCTACTTCTTTGTTCGAGCCTCACAGGACATGGAAGAAGGAGGAGGAGGTGAAGTCTTGCATAACATAATCCAGCCTTTGCAAAGTCTTGTTGAGCAATGGTTTGCTAAAGTGATTATCTGAGTTTAGGATTTTTATCAGGATTTCAGAATCTCCAAAACTTGTATTTATTTGAAGCCATTTTCTCGGGCAATATGACAGGATTTTAACAGCCCGAGAATTTTGGCGTAGTTGTTTGTTCACTTTCCTAATCCGTAGTTGAAGCTGTCTTTTCTTTGTCCGTCCGAAGAATAGATCACACCACCAGCTCTTGCAATCCCAGGATTACCTTTTGAAGCACCGTAAAAAAAGAACGATGCTTTATCATGATTCCTCCACCAACCTTAAAAAACTGCATCTGGATCTCGAATTCTCCACCATGGGTTGTTGAAGGGGCAAGAAAACAATTATTACTAACTACTATTAACTAATAAATACATATTTATGAGTGTAATAAATAATAATAATAATAATAATTATTAAAAGATTATTCACAAATTGAATAATATTGATGATGAAAAATTGATTGCACATGTAATAATTAATTTTTTTATGTAGGCTTATAAAAAAATTCAAAAAAATCAAATAAAAAATAATTAAAAAGTTATTATCCACTTATACAATAAAAATTTAAAACGAAATAAAATGTCATTACAAAATCATATCGACTCATAAAATAAAAATTTAAAACCAAATAAAAAGTATTTACTAATTTCCCAAGAAATTAGATACCTTATAAATCTCGATAAATCAATACTAATCATTAATAATACAATTATGAATCATATACTATATATATTTCATGTTTATATATAAATTAATAAAATTATTAATTTATACATAAGTACTATATTTATTAATTTAAATAGAAAAGTACAAAATACATTTATTAATTTATACCAAAGTACTTATTATTATTTAATCATTAAAAAATCTAAAACAAATCTTAATGAACAATATGAAAACAGAACTCGAAACTTTATATTTATTAATGCAAATACAAAAGTACAAAATACATTTATTAATTTATACTAAATTGGTTATTATTATTATTTAATTTGTGATTAAAAAATCAATAAAAAAATTCTTAATGAACAATATGAAAAAAATCTCCAAACTTTATTCTTAGTACAATTTTATTACCTTTTAGAAACTACATGAAGTTATGATCATGTTTCCTCCACAAATTTGAGTGAATAAAATTAATGGATAAATTTGAGTGAATAATATTAATGGCTAATATTTTTTAATATTTGAGTGAGTAATAATATTTTTTAATATTTGAGTGAGTAATCTTAATGGATAATATTTTTAACAGCCGGTAAAATATATAGCCATAGATCGTAGTTTTAACATGAATTTGGTTATAAACACAGTTTTATAATTTAATATATTTTAAGTGAGAATTTATTAACTATTTATAGTCCATATCATTTAATGGAGAATATATAAAAAATGAAAGTGCTCTTTCTCTTGCAAAGAAAATAGGAAGCAAACCTATTAAAGTGGGGATCGACTTCTCTTCAAATATATGGTAATTATGAAGCAGCCAAATTACCCAACTAAAACATTCAACTTGGTTGTCTTTGTCTCACAAATTCTTCTGATTTAAACAAAGGTATACATCTTTCCAAATCTACAAAATAGGTGATCATTTGTTTCCTTACTAGATACAAAAAAAAACATATACTTCGCCTAAATTTAGTCCTTCGTTGCATTCAATCCCAAGTAAGAACCCTCACTTTGCATTTTGGAGGCATCGCCACCTTCCACAAATTGGCATTGGTAGTCCCTCAGATTATTTTTATAATTTAGATGATACAAGTTGTGCTCATGTGCACATGGCTTATGCCTTCGGAGTGTCCCTATCATGAGATCATTTACTGATTATGGATAAACTTATTAGGAATATTGGACTATTCGATTCATTAAACTATAGTTTTTGTTTCTTCCCTTGCAACTAGAGAATTTGAAAGGGAAGATCCATTATTCAAACAACAACCATAGTGTATGGAGAACAGGTAGATGGAGAATGCACTCGATATATTTTCCTCCAACATTGGGATGAAAAGATTAGCACATAAAGGATACATCTATGACTTTGGTGGTTGCTAGCTTAGGTCAAGCTATGAATAAAAAACATAAAATAAAGCATATTTTCCCAGATTAATCCCATGCACAAGTATATTTTAGAACTTGCATAGCAAAGAATCCCTATATGATATACATCTAGCATGATATAATAGCTAATTTAAGTGACCATCGGCTCCAATTCCTAATTCCTTCGGTTAGATCAAGGAAAGTTAACTTCAATTTCTCTTCCACTAAATTTACAAGAATTAGGAGGTAACATCCAAGAGTCCTCTCAACAATTATGTGAAAAGGAAATAACTAAATCTCTTCAGATTATGTGTATTTGCATATTATGTCATAGGAACAATAAACCCAATGGTGGCTTAGCCACTTTCTTAAATAAAGATTTTGCAACTCAATAAAAGAACATCAAAACAGTAAACATGTCTAATTTAAGCAGCAAAAAAAAAACTTACCTCAATAATGAAGGATGTTATTAACAGTGTAGTCAAAGGTCAATAAGCATCAGCAAGTCTAATAGAGTGCTAAGGTATGATGATAGTCGAGGGACACCGAACCGGTTATAATGAACCCATGTTTAAATAAACAAAGTTATATAATGAAACTACAACTAACAAATGTTATATAACTAGGGCGTCAACTATAGTAATAATCATAGCAAGTGGCTGAAATTCAAGATGAAATAACTCCTGGAAAGGGTCATTCTCAGAAATTGAGGGCCAAGGACAAGATGGTTTCTTGAAACCGCCATGGATGGAAATCTTCGGGCGAAATAACTTCTAGAAACTTCCATGGCTAGAAATTATGGGCGAATGGGAACTCTAAGTCAAATTAAAGTGGGCTAAAATTGTTTTTTCTACTATTCCTGACAAATATGGTTGGGATAACCACTTCTTGGATATTTTTAAAGAAATAAATAGTGGGCTAATTAATATTAACTCCAATCAAATATTTCTCTATAAAAATTCACCTTCTGAAAATTTCAAGCCCTCTAATTTTGCCCATGGGATAAATTTTGCCCCTAAAAATTTTCCTTGTTGCTAATACTCTCAGTCACTGAATCAGCTGTCCACTCTGTCGGTTCTCACCCTTGGAAATTTTTCCATTGAGATTCTAGTTTCGACAACAACTCATACAACACAATAGGAAACTCTCAAAAGAAAATTTCATGAATACCCGTATAGAGGTATCACTCCAACCACTTTGTCAGATTTAGCCACGATCCTTCACTTTCTTCTCATGCAAACTCTAATGCTTTAGAATCCACCCACTCTTGAATTTCTGGCTTCGTCGGGTTCCAAAACATAACCCTCACCACAATGATTCATGGTCCCAACAACGGAACCATTTGTTGGCATTTGTCCCTTCAACCAAGGTTCAGACCTTCTATGTATGAAAACAAAGCCCAAGATATAGCCCCCATGGAGAAAGGCTCAGTCGATAGCACTTGCGCCATAGATGCAGTCTCACCTTATTTATATTTTATGGGTAACTGCCAGAACCATGTTTCTGCAGTTGGGTGGGGATTTCTCCTCTCCCATCAGCTTACCAATTCACTTGACCGAAGCCGGTGGGTGTCTTACTTATACTTATTATGCACATTCAAGATATTACTCTACTTATCCATCGATAGATATTATGATAGTCAATATAATTCTTTATTAGTGATTCCAGCTAGCAATAGTCCGACAGATGCATACAAGAACTATTTATAAGCAAATACATAAACACGTATTCACATCATACATTCATGTGACACAAATGCATTCATCAAATACAAATTGACATAGTATTTAACGTGGAAACCCATCCGGGAAAAACCACAAAGGCGTTCTTCATTTGGCATGAGAAGTATATGCACCTTTTGTTTGCGCACTTAGCTGCAGACTCTTTCCTAGATATCCTTCTACACTCTATACATACTTCTCTCTCCTCTCACACTCTCTAGTCGCAAATATTTGAATTTTTCTCTCCTTCACTCTACTTTTGACCTACACACAGCTTGGATCAACGCACTCTTCTCTTCAACTCTAATTTTGATCCACACATAGCCTGGATCGACTCACTCTTCTCTTCCACTCTACTGTCAAACATAGACTAACTAGGAAGCAACCGACACAACTAACTGACTAGGAGCTGACACTCTAGGAAGTAACCCACATACATCTTGGATTCTTCCTTTATAGACTCTTTACATGTCATTATCAATCGGCTTCACTCTATTAGCCGACAGGTCATCATTCCTATTCTCATACATTCGCTTTACAACTGTTAGTAGGCACTATCGCCCCAAATTACAAAGATGCTTTATTACTTAAAGAATGCATGACTCTAGCCGACTTCTTACCCATGATATCTTGAGTTGTCCTTTTCATCCAATGCTCACCATCTATCGTTTGTCCTTCTTTCATGGTTGATATCGTCGCATCCCTCCCTTCTATCATGGACTTATTCCTTTGAGGCTCCTTCTATTGCAGCTTTCCTTCTCCCACTACTTCTATTGTCTTATCTCTTCCGCCATCGCAACTTCCTCTGTCGCACGACTCGACTCTTCACATTCAGAGCATAATTCTATCTAAATTCTTCCTATCTTCTCCTAGGGCCAACAAGCATAGTGGATGATCAGTCCGCGTCCATCGCCTATAAAGAACCCTAACCGATGCAACTACAAAATGGTGTGTAAGTCTAGAAAGAGCATCTCATACCACATTTGAGACCATTTCCATGACATTCCTATCCTATTTCCAATTTCCTATAAGACATGATATTGGCCTTGAAATTCTCATAGAGTTTCGAAAAATCACAACGACGCATATAGCGGACCATATCCATGAATGGCATCGGTGTCATGCATTACGCAAAATCGACATTCAATCTCGCTTCCTCTTGTATTGGTTCCTCAGATCACTCCAACCAGCTATCGCAAAGGGCATGGCTACTTCCATGCCACAAACTAAGGAAGAAGCTATTCTCAAAGCCTAAGACTTTGATCTTATACATGCTCAATAAAGTTATTTGTAAGTTGTACTACCAGATGTCCCTTGGCATAGATCCTTATATTATTTTAGTAGAGGGATGTCACATTTCATGGATGGGATTACTAGGTCCATTTATTCCCAAATTAAAGTTCCCCAGCAGTCAAATCATGCACCACCCTGCAAACGCGATACCCACCTGTCCCTGTTGTGTCAAATCTCACTCCTACTACACGAAATCCCCCATTTGGTAAGCCTTAGTATGGAATGTACAACCATGTTTATCCAAGTACAAGAGAAGAATAGTCGGTTCCCCAACATCCAATGGCACAACCTGCATCAACATCCACATCATATATAGCACAACCTACTTATGTCCCACCCTTGGGATATAACCCCTATTAGCCTTATCCATGTCCTCCCGGTTCAGCACTCATATGGGAGTCAACTTTGTTGAACCTTCTCTACAACAACAAACTCAACAGTTTAAACAAATTAATATTGCCAATCCCCTGAATCGAAAGAATCAGGAGAAAAAGAAATGGAAGACCATACAACCCCAACAACAAGGGAAAGGGGGGGAAACCAAGCCACCCAACATAATAAAAACCAGGGTAACTAACCCCCATAAGGGAGAAATCCCCCCCAAAAAGGCAAGAATGCCAATTTGAGGACAAACAACCTTGTTCTATATGTGGCGAGTATGGTTACTACACTCATCATTGTCCACTTATTATTGAATGTCAAAAAATGTTTGGATCCTAGAAGAAGACACCTGCAAACCCTCCTCAAGCGACTCCTGCAAAACAACCACAGTGATTCATTTTGCAACAACCCTTTTCCAATCAAGGGGTGGTTACCCAATAGCCCAATCCTCTCCCCCCAAGCAAAGGATCGTTCCAAAAAAATTATATGAACTCAAAGTCAGTTAACCTACAAAGCCACACTATGGAATACACCAATGTTGAAACCTCACCAGTCCTTGAAGGAACTTCAACTCCTTCAAGAGGCCCTTTGCAAATCCTGCATCCTACCACGGAGAAAATTATGAGGATTCCTAAATCACCATTAAGGTGTATCCCTCACAATCCATCTCACATGAAAACTACACATAACTATATCGTTGTCGATGATCTATCACAATCACCAGTCACCATGCCATGTCAACCCTCCAGTTACTTCAATCATTCCCATCCCTACAAAATGCATTGTTGAATTCACTCGACGTTATTGACCCTTTCGACGCAAATCTCATGACCTTTGACCTCGATAAGGGTGAACCATGATTACCCTCATCATTCACTTTTCAAGTACTGGTCATGGTCAAAAACATTATCATCCATCAATGCATTATTGATGAAGGTGCATCCACATGCAAAATGTCTTCCAATGTGTGGAAAAAATTGGGCTCCTCAGAGTTAGCACCATCCTCTATCACTCTATGTGCATATTATTATAGGCCATCCCAACCACGCGGCTTGTACCATAATTCCCCCATTAAGATAGGGGGGAGAATGGTCGTTATTAACATAGAAGTCATATATTCCCAACTTGACTACAACATTCTCTTGGGATGTAGCTATATGTACGCCATGAAGTAAGTCACCTCTTCGGTATTCCACATCATGATGTTGCCATTTAAATGGAAGGTGGTAACCCTTGACTAACTCAACTACTACAAACCTAATGCATCTGCTAATCCTGAAAACGCCTTGCCCACGGTCAATAAGAAAAACAATACACCATATGTTGAGATTATCCCAGGAGTCTTCAAGGACTCGAATCTCCCAAGAGCATATTCAGGTCCCCCACCTATCATCCATCCTCCACTAGAAGGTCTCATGTGTACCCATTCCACCATGGAGAAAGAATACTCCACACTTGGAACATCATCTTCAATAAACCCATCAAGTCATGGCATTGAACAAATCCTAAACCCCCTTGTACCACCAATGTTTTAGATCTAATTTATGTACCCTCCCATGGGAGTATGAGGAACATCGCTAATGGCCCAATTAACCCTACCAGGACTCACATTGGGACTACCTAAATGGTACCTTACACCACCATTTCCAGAGATGGATTTGCCTCCCATAGCCCATTATGATATGGTCCCAGTACAACGAGTTACCACTCCAACTCTGTCCACTGAATCCACCACCTCTATGATTCAACCACCACCAACAGCCACCAAAACACAAAATCAGGGCATTATTCAACACAAGCATACTACCCTCGCCAATAGGGAAACTACTCAACCTAAGTTGAAATCCTCCATCATAGAAAACCATGCTCCTTAATCATCATCAAGAATAACCAAAACCAACATGAAGGATGCCACTCAACAAAAGATAAAAGAACCAATCATGCATGATACTCCCACCATGCGGGTCACACGCCCATGCACTCTTTGTGGACAACAAGGTAATGCAACTAATATGTGCCCCACCTTACCTGAGCTCAACAATTTTCTGAATACACCTATTATTGCCACATTTTCCCCCCAAACGGAGACTAGGGGAACATCAAACCCATCATCATGCATGACTAAGTCATTACACAACAACAAAGCGTGTTTAGTTTGTTCTCAACTTGGGAATTAAACCCACCATTGCGATGACCTCCCTCGATTTTGGAACACATTGGCCACCATCTTCCTTATGCAAATAGTAGAGGAACCTATGCTTACCTTAACACATGAGGTAGCTTCAATTAATATGGTCACCACTAACGAAGTGGAAAAAATGATGTCTCCTATGCTCACCCTTGTAGAGACCTCTTTGTTGCTACAACCTAATTCATCTCATACGAAACAAGACATCGAACCATATGGGTTTGGTTCATGTCACAGTCACATCCATATGATCCCTAATCATTCTAGACCCACATTTCCTACAATATCCCTAACACCGAGACTAGTTTCAATTAGGGGATCACACCCATGTCGAGCATGTGGTGCTACCACCCACTATTTGTTTCAGTGTCCCATTTTAAGCATTGAACGTGAGGTTCTCCTAAAGAAAATTTGTTTCCAAGACCAATTTCTCCAATTCAATATCTCATCACAAGAAGCACCATTGGAGCACATTGTTCCAATGATAGCTGACACTATCACATATACATTTCCCCTGGATGGATTACTCACAAGTGAGGATTCATCATCATCTGATGAGGAATCACCCTTCGCAAATGATGAAGCTCCTTCATCACCCTCAAAATAGATCATATGAGGATCTTCTTTCTCTTACCAGGAACGTAAAAATATACTCACACCCCATTAGTTACGGTATAGTTTTCCAATATTGATTGAAGGTCACTATTTGAACCCATATATGTTTTCAAACCCATTGCTCAAAAATTAAACGATATCTCTTGTTCCTTCTGCAGATGGATATCAATCACGCTTACACTAGTTTTGTAGATGGTGCAAGTGTTGGGTGTTTTATTGTCTTAATGAATTCATCAAATATTTAATTTATCGACCAGGGTTTGTAAACTTGGAGTTGACACAAAAATATATGCTAAGGTAGAAGGGTACCTAGGATATCGCAGAAATATTTTAATAATGAAAAGATCGAGAGATCTTTCAAAATGAAAACCGAGTCAAACTTTAGAAATACAACTACTAAGTTAATTAGACTTGACCAAAATGAATAGATCAAAGTAGTATCAATATATACTACTCTACTCTATGAACAATAACTGAAAAGATATAAACAATACTATTCTAAGAAAAAGGACTTGATCGAAAGTAAACTACTCTTTATAGTGAAACCTATTGATCAATTATTCAGCTTCTAATCTAGGAATTAGAAAGTCTATGAACAAGTTTAGAACCCTATCAATGAAATGATTCAGCTTATAACTAACTATATGAAGACAAGAAACTATATTATCTGAGGCAAGATTACAACTACTTAATATACCTAATAAATTCAATAGTTAAAATATACACGCATTTAACAAATACTCAAAACTAAGTTAAATTATCTAATTCCATTCCCCTTGAGGATTCTAAGGATATGTGTCAAATGAGACAGGAACTGGAGAAGGTGTATCGAAATGACTTTCAAAGGTAACAAGGAAACTGAACAGAAGTAAATCTAATTTAACCCCTACAAAGAGATGTAAGCTAAAAAATTTCCAATTACAAGTGATTGTAAACATTGTAATCTAATCTTTATCCATAAGCAAATGACTCTAGTTGTGCTACTTAAGACTGATTTGAAACAAGATGTTATTACCAATTGATCTATTAATCAAGAAACCAAGAACGGGTATTTATAGTGACTACTTTGAAGTTGGAGGTATGTTATCCTCTAAAGGTAAAGCATGAAACAAATTTAAGGAAATCTAAGCATATGCAAATGACTTGGAAATAAATGTAATCTAGAAGAAAGTAGAAAACTTAATAAAGATATTTTATTTCTGAAACAAGTCCCATCCTATGAACATCTTCATTAATTATGTGAATGGAAAAAGCAAATCCCATGCTTTAACTAAGAAACCATTAAAACTAATGTGCTTTGGAGAATTAAATTACTTAATAAAAATGAAGTAAACTAAGTTAAGGATGAAACTGACAAGTTCTAGATTAATAACAAGTTTGGAAATCAAATATAAATGATCAACTACAGAAACATAATCTAAGAAGTAAACTAAGGCAAAGTTACAGAAACGAACAAAAAACTAAGGATGAATATGAAGCTTTGATTGAACTCTATAATGTATATGGTGCAGAACAAGGTACTAATTACATGTATAAATGATGATCAATTACAAGAAATATTACAATTCGAAAATACAAGAAATTGAATCCTAAATAAGCATAAAATCAATGCAGAAAATATTAAAGTCCGTATGACAATCCAGGTGACAGTCCGAATGACAGAAAACGATATAAACTAAGAGAATAAGCAGACTAAATGATCTAACGCCAGCTAGTTTATGCATATGAACCTGCAGTGCAAGGAAAGCAGTAAATAGACTGTTTAAAGCTGAAATAATAAGAAGCAACTTATACTAATCATTATATAAGGAAATAAAATATTTCTATTGCATAATAAAACAAGGCTGAAATGTAAGTGAAACTAATCTATAGCTACATGAAAACAATCAAAACTAACTCTAACTACAGACTGAACTTGAAACATTAACTAGTTAACTTTATCTAGTTACAAATGAAAAGATTGAAAGAAAACTAAGAGAAACTATGCATGACCGGTCGTTCTAGATTCTGAAAATGTAAATTATATTAGCACTAGGAAATCAATTATAGGAAATAAAACAACATCTACACAAAACCAAGTTGAATACATGTACTGAAAAATAAACTATTTACTTGCAGAAAAGAAATACAAAATATACACAACAACCTTTGGTTGTTGAGGGGCCCTTCTCAGCAATCAGGGATTTGAAGCTAACTCAGCTCAATCACCAACAAAACATCAACAGCTAAAAACCAGCAACTTCCATTAACTGAAAAATATTACAAAGCGTTTTCTAACTCAACATTTCTATGCATAAAATTACTATTGCATTTCTCCACCAAAGTTGTCTTTATATAAGTTTTACAATAAGAGAGAAGGTCGACCCTTTCATTGGTCGACCTCTCTAAAAATAGAGCTCTTAATTGCTACAAAAATGTCTCAGCACAACACATCGGTCGTCTGCCCGGTTCCATGGGCGTTGGTTCTCCTTAACGCGAGAAGCTATGCGTTGGTTCCCTTTAACATGGGAAGAGGATGCGTTGTCAATCTGGGTGGACAATAATGTGTATATTCTAGAATGAATGCTCATGAACTATGAGGGCCACATTGCCAATAGAACCCATGTCACGGTTTTTGTCTTTATTGCTCTAGAATATTCCAACCAACGAATCCAATGGTGCGAACGAAGCGTTGAATGATGGTTTGAATGCGGCTGAGCGTATTCAACCTGAACACGTGTCTGAATGAAGGTATAAATGATGACCACAACCTGTAGAACAAAAACTATAGGCCAAGCACGTCTAGAAATATGATATAATTGTCAATAAACCATAAAATGATGAGATTTAATCAAGATTCAAGTGATATGTAAATAACTTCATACTTGGGTCTGATTGATGGTATAAATGGAAAGAAGTATGGATTAATATTCCAAAAATGACAAAATTAGTGCCAACGGAGTACGTTTAATGTCCAAAAACGATGACAAAAATGGACATCAACATTCCCCCAAACTGGAGATATGCCAGGTCCCACTGAGTAAAATAGAGAGGAATTCAGGAAGAAGGTTGAGCTGCGGTAGTAGCTGCCTTCAACTTGGAAGAGGAAGTATATTTATCCCTAAGCTTCTTAAATTGGTCCTTCTGAATGACAGATTGGTCCTTCTTAAAGGTTTGTGCAATCTGAATGCATTTGTTGAATGACAGATTGATCAATAGACTGGACGACAGTCTAGTCGACAGACTGATCACGATTGGCCTTTCTTGACTTAGTGGATATCGACGAAAAGAATGGGGGTTTCATGGTCATGTCTTCATGGACAGGCTCAAGAGAGGAGGATGAATGGATAAGTTACATTTCTCTTGAGGTGCCCTCATCAAACCGCACGAACTTAGAATTTCTTTTTGTTTGGGTTGGGGTTTGAGCAGGCTCATTAGCAAAAGTTTGGAATCAGTGACTCTTTTGAGAGGCAGGGGCTTTAGTAAGGGGATTCTTGACCAAATGGGGGTTCAGTACTTCAAACACAAAGTTATCCCAGGTTTTCCCCTTTTCCTTCGACTGATGGTTGATCAGCATTTTAATGAGACAGTGGTGATATAGGCTACCAAAGGGGTTAGTGATATTTTTCCTAACCTGGATCGACATTTTTTCTAGGATCTTTAGAAAACAAAATGGGAAATTTAGGGCCTGGTTATTAATGAGATGTGCCAATAATATAAGGTAAAATGCTTTGAAAATGGTGTACTTACCCTCACAGGTGATCAACCAGATGATGATAGTCAAGGGATCAAGATATTCTGGCTTAATCCACTCCCTGTGGAACCCTTTTGTGTTTGCAACATGTTGGTATTTGGCCCTGAGGGAGAATTCATGATTCATCTATGGGAGAAATAGGTGCTTGTTCCAATGGTCACCCTCCATGGGCATTTTTGTGGCCAATGAAATAGACTCCTCAGTCACAGGAAAGGTAAGATGGCCAACCTTAGCTGTTTTGCCATCGAATCCTTTGGCGAATAGCAGTGATATCTCGTCATCGTGGCCCTCAAGAAGACGGAGGAATGGACCCCAACCTGCTCGAAGAAACACTTCACAGCATATTTTGAATTCAGGGATACGTATCAAATCATGGTAGTTGTCAGGCTCATAGTGGATCGACATTTTTAAGCATAGGTTGAGGGATGCAAATGCATATAGGGGATGTAAGAAATTACAAGAGACGCAACTTGATAGACTCAGGGAAAATGAGGGAAAGCATAATGAAGCAAAATTCATGTAGGCTTTGGTTTAAAATGTGATCCATTCGAACAGTTGAATGATCATGAGAAGAGATTTAGCACGTTCGAATGATCACTCTATCATGCAAAGATCTTGAATCGTTTTCCATCATAAAAAATGTTTGTGTTGGTGAATTCGTATGGTTATGATTTAATTTGGACATGTTGAATTTAATTTTGATCATGAGATTATAAGCATAGGTGACATAAAATATCATGATGACTTTTAATTAATACAATGACATATCGCATTCATAATGAAGAGTTAAAACCATATGATAGCTAATAAATGAGTCTGAAAATCAAAATAATGCATGGTTAATTGATTTATTTGATGAATTCAAGATGAGAAAAGGAATGAGATTGAGTGCAGAGATGACATTTGATTGATCCCTGGTATGGTGAGTCAATTGGATTTTGTCAGTAGAATCCAAAATTAGATACCTTAGCATACTAAATCATGTTGTTATACGCTATGATTTCATCATATCACCATTCGGCACTTCATTCAGATCATCCTTCATTTGCCTCATTTGTCACTTCATTCGGATCGTCATTTGACCCTTCCTTTGATCCTTCATACGGACCTTATGTACAAAATTAGCTTTGCTGGATCTGACTGCTACAGATTATGCATAGATTTTTTCTGGGGCTGTCAGCACACAAAAGGATGATGTAAGCCTGCTTTTCTGAAACTTTAGTCGCGCTCTAATTTATTTATCATGGATTGGAACACTCTTCTGCTACTTGCATTATCTTGAAAACACCTATCATTTTGTCATAGATAAATTAATCTTTTTATAAATAATCAGAAAGTAAAGACAGTTTTGAACCTCCCCCAAACCAAAAATATGACATGTGCTCAAGCCATCAAAGAAAACTGATTAATACTCAAATGTTTTCAATTAATAGTTTAGCCAATAGCTCTAAAATGTTGTTATTATTTTCGTAATAAAAAGAAATACTAACTAATAAATGGAGATGATTCAGATATGTACATTCATAAAAAAAATAACAGTGCTTAGGAAGACCATATGAATAATGATAGTACAATTGATGCGAAAAATGCCATAGGATAACCAGTCATCCATGAATCATTTTAAGGATCTCTTGTCATGCAAAGAATATAGATAAATTTCACCCTGGAGTTTGTGAGATTTCTAAAGTTATGGGTCCCATTTCTAGGATAATCATATCCTAGGTATTGTTTGAATTAGATGACAGGATCCAAGTCCAACTTACAACCATTCTCTAATGAAAGTATAAATAATTGGCCTAAATATTTATTTGTATACTCAGGTTTTTTAGATGAGCCATGTGCATAGTGATGCATTAACGATATCTCTTTTACTCGATATTGCCCGCTTCCAACAAGCCTGTTCAGTACCTCGGTGGGTTTATCTTGGTACCATGCAAGCATAGCCCCGCTTCCAGTGACCCTGTTCAGTACCTCGATGAGTTTACTTGCATTTACCGAGCTTCCTTGTTTAAGATGTTACTTAGCATGGACCCGCTGCCAGTAGGCCTGTTCAATACCTCGGTGGGTTTGCTTCATATAATGATTTTAGTATGTGGAAGTCGGTTGGAAATAGAGCGTGTTAAGCCCGATAAACACATAATTCAATTTTTTAGGGCGAACCATATGAGTAACTTTATTTATAATATCCTGAATTATAGATCATGTCAAAAGAGAATAACTTAAAATTGTTCCTTGACCTCTCAGTCTATCTTCTTCATAAAAGATCAGTAATTTTCCCCACAAGTAGAAATATCACTCACTCTTGGGCTACCTTTTTAACGAATTCTTAAGAGATAAGTTTTGATAATGAGTCTGGGATAAACTAATAGTCCATAGGTGTAAGATATAATTTTAAAAAAAAATGATGATTAGAGTAGGTCTTAAGCAACTGTTCTAATGATAAATCATAAATGTGCATGTCTTAACCAAATATCATATATAAAAGCATAAAAATGAAATTAATAAAAAAGAATCAGAGAAGAAAGTGGTTATAAATGATATAAAGAACACTTTATCTTTTCACTATAATCAAAAGATGAGGAGTTAGGATGCATTATGAGTTTTTTAGAGCACTTCCCTTTTCAAATAACATTTCATGAGTTGATTATAGAGATAAGGTTCTTGTAATCAAACTAAAAAACCACTTGTTAGATCATTCAAATTTATTCACAAAAAAAACATATGTACAAAGAAAAGTCATATGAAATTTATCAAAATTAGGGAAAGGAAAAGAGTCTTCCTGTTTTAATTGACAAAATTCCATAAGCTGATTATAATAATGAATTCCCTGTATAAATGCATTCATCTTGTTAGAAATGAATCTTATTTATTTGAAGAAACAAAAATATATTTACATATATACAAATGGAGATAACCCAAAATAATTTAAGAACCAAGAGAAGGAGGAATGACTTCCTCTTCAACCAGCTCCATCTCCTTATGTTGTAAGGAACTCTGCACAAAATATTGTTTAAATATTGGTTGATGATAAATTCTAAGTCTATGTCCATTTACAACAAAGGAAATTTGTGAACCATCAATTGTCTTAATTTCTACTGACCCATTATCAAAAGTTGTAACTACCTCATATGGACCCATCCAATGGGTAGTTAATTTTCCTTTGAAATTTTTATACCTTGAGTCAAATAGTAATGCCCAATCCCCGGTATTAAACTACTTTTGTTTAATAAATTTATCATGCCATTTTTTCCGTTGATTTTGTATTAACATTGTTCTTTGGAGTGAATCTTGTCTAATCTCATCTAACTCATTAATTTGTAAAACTCGTTGTTTCTATGCCTCTTCCAAATCCATGCCTAACTGTACAGCCATACGAAAAAGTATTAACTTGGAATTTGATAGGTAAAAGAACTTGTTTCCCATATACCATCTCATAGGGTGTATGTCCAGTAGTGTTTCCCCATGTTATTCGATAGACCCACAAGGCCTCTAGGAGTCTTTATGCCCAGTCCTTATGATGTAGCTAAATGGTTTTGGTTAAGATAGATTCCAATACCTTGTTGGTCAATTCTACCTGGTCACTATCCTGTGGGTGGTAGGGCGAGGACTGAAAATGTTAGATGCCATACTTTGTGGTAAGTTCTTTCATCAATTTGGAGGTGAATTGAGAACCCTGGTCAGTGACAATTTCCCTAAGCACACCAAACCGAGTAAATATCTCTTTATATATAAATTCTACCACAGATTTCTCTGTGGCTCAAAACAAATCTTTAGCTTCTACCCATTTGGTGACATAGTCCATGTAAACCAAGATATATTTCTCTTTGCGGGACATGGGAGAGATTGTCCCTACAAAATCAAGAACCCATTTCTCAAAAGGCTCAATCATGACCTAAGGTTGTAAGGGCATCTCGTCAACTGACGTAGGTCTACCCATTCTTTGGAAACTGTCACATCCTCTAACATACTTGGCATCATCCTTGAAAATGCATGGCTGGTAATATCAAGAATGCAACACTTTGTATGTTGTCCACTTGTCAGAAATGTGCCCGCCACATGGACCATCATGGCATGCATGGAGGATTTCTGCCATCTCATCCTACCATACGCATCGTCTAATAATAAGATCTGGGCCAGCATGAAAAAGGTCATTGTCAACCCAAGAGTATTTAGAACTCTAGACTATAACTCGACCTTTTTCCTGTGGGGACAAGTGGTTTGGTAACTTCCCATTTGATAAATAATTAGCAATCTTTACAAACCAAGGATTTTGAACAGACACAACAAATACATGTTCGTCGGGAAAAGAATCATCAACGGGTTTAGCACCCTCATCATGTTGAAAACGAGAGAGAAATATGCTACCAAATTCTCTCAACCAGGTCGATCAACGACGATGATGTTAAACTCTTGTAATAGAAGAAGCCATCAAGAATCTAATGGTAGAGTGGTGCATATGCACAAAAACTTCATATCCTGTAATGTAATGGCGAAATTTGTTGATAGCATAGACTACTGCCAAAGACTCTTTTTAGTAACAGTGTAATTCAGTTCGGCAGGAGTCAATTTCTTGCTAAAAAAGTAGATGGCATAAGATGCTTGGTCTTCCTTTTTACCTAGGACCCCTCCTATGGCCATGTTCGAAGCATCAGTGGATATATGGAAAGGAAGGGAACAATCAGGACCCCTAAGTATTGGTTCCACTGATAACTTAGTGTTTAAGACCTCAAAATCACTTTGACAGGATTCAGTCCATTGGAATTATGCATCCTTCATAAGCAACTTAAACATTGGTGAAACTATAAGATACTACAAAAACATAGTCGGCATAAACTTAATTAAAAAACCTAAAACCAAAACCTATTTATCATCCAAAACTGCAGCTCACCTATTCAAATTTTTGTCTTGATGATAATTGTTGATTTGTAATTGAAACGTCAACCTTCAAGCAATGGCCACTGCGGATTCTCTGAAAAAACTCACCAATAATCTACCTCACCGTAGAAACTTACGAACTAAAATTTCAATAAAACGTCGGTAGTATCCTGCATGGCCAATAAAGATCCTTAACTCCTTTTGAGTTTTTGGAGAGGGAAGATCAACAATTACTTCTATTTTGGCAAGGTCTACCTTGATCCCTTGTGAAGAGACATGATGCCCCAAGACTATACCTTTTGTTAATAACATTTTACATTTTTCGTGACTAAGGGATAGGTTTGTCTCTTGACATCGGATCAAGACCTTTTCAATATTATCAAGAGCCTCCTAAAAGGTATTACCATAAGCTGTAAAATCATCCATGTACAATTCTACGCAGTCATCTATAATATCAACAAAAATTCCTAAGACTGTCCACTGAAAAGTGGCAGGTGCGTTACACAGGCCAAATGGCAAAAATCTATAGGAATATGTCCCCCAGGGGCAAGTAAAAGTAGTCTTATCCTGGTCCTCAGGTGCTATCAATATCTTATTGTATCCATTATACCTGTCAAGAAAATAAAATTGTTGTTTGCCAGATAGGGTATCTAGCACTTGGTCGATAAAGGGAAAGGGAAAATAGTCTTTAAGACTAACCTTATTCAGCTCTCGGAAGTCAACAAAAATACGCCATTTCTCGTGACTTTATTTGGGACTACCACTAGAGGAGACACCCATTTATTGTCTGAGATTGGGTAGATGAAACCAACATTGAGAAGTTTTTGTAACTCCTCTTTAACTATGTCCTTCAAAGCAGGATTCATCCTCCACTGAGGCTTCCTTACAGGTGGTATATTTGCATCCATGTAAATATGGTGAATTCAAGTGTCAGGGTGTATACCCTTCATATCAGTGTAACCCCATGCAAATGCTCCAGCTTGAATTCTAATAACCTTGAGCAACTGCTCTTGTTGGTTTTCACTTAACCCTGCATTTATGTGTAGAAATTTTACAGGGATGACTTGACAAGGTACGGTATAAGACCCTATATGCTCTTCAATTCCAAAGACACATGTGTATCCACAAATGTTGAGAGGTCCAAATTTTCTTGAAACTCATCTCCAAAAATTTGATCGAATTGAGCAAAAGACTGAAGGAAATCTATACAAGTTGTTGAAGAAACAAACTGATTTAACACATTCTCAGTAGTCTGCTCCTGAAGTGCCAAGGAGTAGTCACTAGGAAGGGAAAGGTATTCAAAATTTTCATCCCCAAAAGAACAATCTAACCACCACATGTTTTCAGTTACTGGTTTTGCTGTGGGGTATAAAACGAATTTCTGTGTAGGAAACCCATTAAAAATGGTTATTTCCATGTCCCTACATCCTATAAAGGTGTTAGCACTAGCTAGACATGGTCTTCCCAAGATAATAGGATGTCCTTTAGAATGATCCTTTGATTCTATAACCATAAATTAAACAAGGTATTCCCATCAAGCCACTAATACAATAATATCATCCAACACTCCAACAGGTTTTATTGTGGTGCAGTCTGCTAGTTCTAGGATTGAAGGGGTAGGTCGGAGAAACTGTCCCAACTGTAAAATTTCTAAAACTGTGGTGGTAATCATATTAATAGTAGATCCTATATTGATAAGTGTATTTCCTATGGAAATATTATTTACAATAACAGTTACTACTAGGCTCCCCATATTTGTATATTTTGCAATTCTAGACGGGTCTCTCATACACTCAGACATCTCTCCTATAACATGAATTATGAGGGGATATTTATGTTTCTTACCTGGGTGTTTGATACAAAGTTCCTTTATTACCTTGCTGTAAATTGGTATGTCCTTAATAGCCTATAATAGAGGAATTTTGACACAGATATTTTTTAGTTCATTTAGAATATCATACTCGGGATGAATCACAGGTTTTTCTATTACTAGTCGTTCCGGGAATGGAGGGATTTTTTGTTCCTGAGTTGGTTCTTTCTAGGGATGGGTATGCACTAGGATTTTTGAAATATCCACATCCTGAAAAATAGCGTCATTCATGACTTCATTGCGACCTTGTTCTTCTTCAACCTCCTCATGAATGATGATTGATGACTTGGGTTTGTCATTCACACTCTTCTGGATCGTAATTGGATCTCGTGCACAGGTGCAGTCGAAATAACATAGGATGGAAGAGTTTGCAACTCAATGCTATTGAGAGATTTAGTTGGCTTATTGTCTGGGTTAGCTATCATTTTTTTGGGTAATAATGTAGGTCATGGGGGATTTGCATTATGGAAATGATGAGGTTGTTGTGCAATAAGGGTAACTGGAGGCACAAACCTAGGAAAAAGTTTCTATATATTGGGTGGGTGTTGAGGATAAGGATGATTAGGTGCAAAGACAGGTGGTGACTGGGGATATGATTTTCCCCTACATACTTGTGGCCAATACTGTTGCTGATAAAAATGAGGAGGAGGAGGAGGGTACCGAGATGGCCAGTTCTGCCAACTTGAAGTGTTTCATTGTTGAGGTTGTTGGTAGGGGTGATAATAGGGTGGGGGATGTAGTGATGAATTATGATATGTTGGTTGGTCTCTAGGTTTCCAATGCCTCCTAGATGTTTCACCAATGTCCCCACTCTTATACATGGCTTGTAACCCAAGAAGAAATTGGAAATTTTATGTTGTATGATCCTCCGTGCAAATGTGACATACAGAGATATTGTTCAAAGGGAATTCTCGTTGGGGATGCTTAGTCCTGCATCTTGTAACACCCTGGTTTTGACCCCATTTGAATTAATGTATATGATGTAAATATTATATGGAATCATGACAAGGAGCTCAAGGCCAACGTCCTGTCATTGATTAATTTTTGGAATATAAGTGATCATGGTTGATACCTATGGTTTCTGTGCTAAGTCAAGCACATTTGTAAACATCATGTAAATATGCAAGTTAATGAAAAAACCCACAGCTAGCTATGTCAATGCAAGGAAAAATGAGATGGGGGCATGATTTTCCCAAGGGAAAGGGAGAGGGAATTTTGACCTTGAACCAGTTTGGGAAAAGCCATGTGTCATGGGGAGATCCCATCAAAACTGTCAACTACCCTTTTTCTTGTCTTTCTTCCCAACCATTTATTTCTTCCAGAAGGTGGTTGAGGTAGTTATTGCATGAAAGCAGATGAGTATGGGAAAAATTCGAATTGGGAAGAGCACCCAGTTTTGAAAGTCATGTTTTGATTGCATGGGAAAGAAAACCCCAGAACTGTAAGCCAGTTTGACTCACGCATTACATTTTCATTTTTACTCTCATGTTTTGGGAGCTGCGGGACGTCTGGCTCATCCATTCATTATTCTCTCCATTCACGTGGAAGCTCAAGGAAGCGGACACAATAGGATTTGAACCTGAATTCCAATTTCAGAATCCAACGTCATCCGACATTTTACATGGATGTGTCAGACAGCAATCATTCAAAATAATGTCGATAACAAAATATTTATAGCGTCATCGAATATCCAACACAAGGGTGTCGAATTTTCGACCCTTTTAGTGTCAAATAACCGACACTTCCGTGTTGGATCTTCGATTTCTATGAACCCAATAATGTCGGTTATCTGAACCCTGAGCATCGGATATCCGACAAGATGTATAGGTTTTTTTATAAAAAAAAATTAAGGTTTACATGATTTTAAATTTTTGGGTCCCATACTTTCAACGGTAACTATGTTCAAGGTGTCGAATATCTGACGCATGTCCATTATAAATATAAATTGTTTTAAACATTTCAACATGTTTGTTGTAGAAGCGATGGACGATTTGTGAAAATGATTTGTTCCTCGACGGACGTATTCAGGAATTGTTTTATTCTTCAATGGGCGGTTGTGGGAATTTTTTTTTCATCGATAGATAGTTTGGCGGGAATTTTTTATTCTTCAACTTCTCTTCGTTTGACAAAATGTTGATGCGTGGTTGATGCGTGGAACTTGATTTTTTAAGACAACTGGTTATATTCATTAACTAATATTATGACAAAATGTCAAATAGATTAAATATTCTGGATCCAAACGAAGACAACCGACAATTGCTTGCTAGACTATGGGATGCAACGAAACGAAGGGGTGGTGGCAAATGTTATTGTCTGTGTACTCAATGTAGGGGATTTAAGAGGAGAATAATATTGATCTCAACAGCCACAAAAAATTACAGGGAACATGGATACACTGAGGGGGGGAATGAATATCGTCCATTTGTAGGTTTAGCATTATAAACATTATTATATTTGTTTTTTTTGGTAATTGTATGTATTATTATTTTTTCATATATTGATGTATATCTATTGATGTTTCCATGTATTTATATTAAAGGAAAGACACCCTATAGCATGTCATCCAGAGGAAGTGCTTTCAGAACAAGTTCAGGATCAGGATCATGGAGCATGTATGTTTAATGGAGAATAAGTGAATGATCATATTGAACAAGATGATCATGCCGATGATGTAATTGAATATGATGGTACAAATACATTGATCCGTGATTCATTTAACATTAGAATGGATGATGATGATGTTGATAATGAAAATGATGATGAATTTGATGATGTTCACAATATACCTCTTCTCGATAAGGCATATGAACCCCTTTATGAAGTCTCCAAAACAAATCTTCTCTCTACTATATTGTTGATAATGAACTTGAAGGTTATGAATGGTCTTTCAAACATTGCAATCACACGGATGCTAAGGTATCTAAAATAATCCATCACATATATAGGATCGTGATAAATTTTATTTTTATTCCTCTAATAATTGTATTGTTAACTCATTATTGATCATCGTATGGATGAAGCATGTTTTGTTAATATTATTTATTTATTACATTAACAATTTTTTTTTGTAGCTTGATAGCTGAATTTTTGTTACCACCATCAAATATTTTACCTTGCACATATCGAGATTTATCTTCCATCATGAAAGAGATTGGAATGCATTATGAATCAATTCATGCATGCCTTCATGACCATGTTATATATTATAATCAGCATGAATTTGCAACAGAATGTCTGGAATGTCATGTAAGTAGATATCATACAGATAAAGTAACAAAAAAGGTGCCTCAGAAGGTTCGTCGTTATATTCCCATCATTCCACATTTGCAACGACTGTTCAGGTGCAAAAACATAGCGCAATTTATGGATTACCATGCCAGGAACATAAGTCAAGATGATGTTATCCGAATGCCTACAGATGGTACTGCTTTTGGAGATATTGAGGAAAAGTGGCCTCACTTTAAAGAAGAACCACGTAATCTTAGGATTTATTTGGCAGCAGATGGTGTTAATCCATTTACACGGTGTGGCCTATTTTTGTTATCAACAATAACATTCCTCCATGGTTGTCAATAAAGAGGGAGCACATAATGTTGTCGATGATTATTCCAGGTTTTATTGATGAAAATTGTTTTATTTATAATGTAATTGTGGCATCTCATTTGTCATAATATGTATCTTAATTTCATATATATATCTATTATTTTACTCTTCTGCATGGTTTATATATCTTAATGGTTCTCATAATGATATATTTTATATGTACTTCAAATTATGAATCAGGTAAGTTCCAAGTCAAAGATATGAATGTATACATCGAACCTCTTATAGATGAGCTACTGAAGTTATAAAATGGAATAACTATGTATGCGTATATAGACCAATACGACAAAGGCAATTTTAATTCCATGCAATGGTTGTATGGACAATACACGATGCCCCTAGGTTAAATTCATTTTGTGGTTTGTAATTTTAAGTTCCACTTTAATTGGATTTGATGATATGGAGTAGTTAGAATATTTTATATATGAATATATTTGACATATATATTCCATATCTAAATATTGTAGGTCTTCAGACAAAGGGTAAATTTGCATGTCCACTTTGTGGTCCTAAGATAAAATCTCGTCATTCAAAAAGCTTAAGAAAGGAGGTGTTTGATGACTATAGGCATTTCCTCTCTAAGAATCACAGGTATAGAACAACTGAAAGAAATCTTTTCAATGGGAAGCAAGAGACTACATTAAAACCATGGAGAATGACACCTCACCTTTAGAAGATGCAATACAATAGAAATCGTCATCATGGTACGTATGGATCATCGTATATGAATTTTTATGTATTTTAATTTTTATTGTGAGTTGTTTATTGTAGTGGCCATATTTGATTTATGATGTAATTTATTAATTATAAACTAATATTCATGATGTCCATTGTGATCATGAAGGGATTAATGGTATTCCACGAGGAATGAAAAGTTATCCTATTCAATTCAGCAGGTTGCCCTACTATGAGAACCTACAAATTGCTCATTTGTTTGATACAATGCATATTGGAAATAATGTTACGGAAACCTTATGGTGACTACTAGAGCTAAGGAGTGAGAAATATAAAGTTGTGAAAGTGTGCAAAGACATTCAAGAAAGCAACCATGCAATGAAAGACGTCATCCAATTTCATACCAACGCAGAAAAAGTTAATATAAACTCAATTCCATGGATGTTTATGGAGCACATGACTGGCATGTCTTCATCAAGGTAATTATTATTGTTACGTCCATATAATTTTTTCTTGTTTGTATACTCTTTTTTTAATAAATGGCGTGGTCTGTATATTGATACAGTATGTTCTACCTCTCTCTCTCCCAGACAACTTCGATAACAATGTCAAACAAGTTATATATAATCTTGGTAAATACATGAGGGAACTAGTGATTACTTGCACTATTTCAGCATATATTGTAATTTAATGTTTATTTTTGTTAAATATCGTTATTGGTTTGCATAACTTGTAGATTGTTGACATCTAAAGAAATCCATAAAGAAGATATAAAGTATTGGAGGAGAGAAATTCCTCGTCTCATGTGTGAAATGCAGAAGCATCTACCATCGACATTTTTCAATGCACATGAACACTACCTCATACACCAAGTTGAGGAGATTGAGTTGTGTGGACTTGTGCACTCAAGGTCCATGTGGATGGTTTAAAGGCACTTGAAATTTATGAAGGGTTTGGTGAGACAACGAGCACATGCGGAGGGTTCTATGATGGAAGGATATACGGTATACCAAAACATGTTGTATGTTAGTGAATATCTTCCTATTTTAGCGTCAAAGCTCAATTTATGTCGCATTTGTGATCTGGACTCCAATAACAAATTTGAAGGGGAGAAACTGAAGGGGAAAGGTAGATCGAGGAAGCTGAAAGGTGATTATTAGCTAGTGGGTGTTTATTATATCCTTCATATTCTAATTGTATTTTATAGTCATAATTGCTTCAATTAAGAGCATATACGTCTTTGTTCAGGAGATTTACACCTTTCTTTCATTTTAATGGTTATTGTCATTAAACGGTTGGTCGAGAATGGGATGCAATTCATTTATACATCACAAATAATCTTGACTAGATGAAGGTATGGATTGAACGATGCACACAATCGGGTCATGGAATATCATGGGAAGGTGTGGCTTCATTGGTAAAAGCAGCACAATGCAATGGAGATAACAATCTAACAGAAAGGGAAATTGATTTGTCATATGGTGTAAAAGATAAAATGGCAAGCATATAATTAATCAAATATCCATCTAAATATTTTATTTTGCAAATTACTTAGTGACATACATGTTCTTATTTTCCATGTATTGTTGCATAAGGACTGAATGGTTGTGTAATCTTTTCGTGTATTTCTTATTGCAGGTAAAACACCATAAGTCTATGGTCTGCAATGGAGGTAGATATCGGATCAAAAAACTGGATGAAACAAAGAAAACATCAAATTATGGGGTTTCGGTTGTCTTTGAGGTTACCAATGTTTCATCTAGAACTAACAAACATCCAGAAGTCTCACAAAATCGATACTATGGGTATTTCGAAGATATTATACAATGTGACTTTAAATCCTTTAAGGTAGTTCTATTCGTTGTCAAATGGTACAGGTTACGATTGAATCAACGTGATCCCGATAGAATTATTATTGAACATGATAATGGATTTACCATGGTAAACACAAGGTTTTTTGAGCCAGGAACAGAGCCCTGTGTTCTTCCAAGCCAATGTGAACAAGTATTTTACTCAAAGGTTCCAGGTAAAGCGGGCTAGTCATTTGTTGTGAGACACAATCCAAGGGGAAGGCCGGTAAGGTATAACCTAGATGATGGTAATGAAGAGGGTTCTCTAGAAGAAGAATATGATGATGAAGAGCATGATCAACTTGAGTTAGCTGATGATGATGATCCAATAGAAGATGTCCAAGGAATAGTTGAATCAAATGATGTAGCAAACAATGTCGATGAATATTATTCCGATGATGACACGATGAGCATAACTGATGATGATGACGATGATGATATGGAAAATCCTTACAATGTTGACTATGTATCTGATGATACAGATGATGACATGAATGAAGAAGACACTGACATGGATGAAGAAGACGATGAAATATATTGAAAGGTAAATATTTAATTAGAACTATTATTTTTTCTTATTTAAAAAAAAATAGTTACTAACGTCATCACCATCACCATCACCATCACCATCATCTTCATCATTGTCATAATCATCATCATCATCATTGACATCATCATCATCATCATCATCATTTTCATCGTCGATGTCATCAGCATTATCATCGTGGTCTTCATCATCATCTTCATCATCATCTTCATCGTCGTCATCTTCATCATCACACATCATCATCATCATCGTGTAATCATAATCATCATCTTCATCATCATCATCATCAACAACATCATCATCATCATCATTGTCATCGTCGACATCATCATTGTCATCGTCTTCATCAACATCATAATCATCACCATCATCATCAACATCATCATCATCATTTTCATCATCGTCGTCATCATTATCATCGTCATCCTCATGATGATGATAATCATCATTATCATCATCATCATTGTCATCGTCGACATCAACATCATTATCTTCATCATCATCATCATCATCATCATCGTCGTCATCATCATCATCATCATCATCACCATCATTATTTTCATCGTCGACATCAACATCATAATCATCATTATCATCATCAACATCTTCATCATCATTGTCTTCATCATCATCATCATCATCATCATGGTCTTCATCATCATCATCGTCATCATCTTCATCATTGTCTTCATCATCATCATCAACATGCGCATCATCTTCATCATCATCGTCATCATCATCACCATCTTCCTCATGATGATGATACTCATCATGAACATCATCATCACCGTCATCATCATCTTCATCATCGTCGTCGTCATCATCATCATCGTCGTCGTCATCTTCATTGTTGTCTTCATGATCATCATCAACATGCGCATCATCTTCATCATCATCGCCATCTTCCTCATGATGATGATACTCATCATCAACATCATCAGCACCGTAATCATCATCTCCATTATCATCGTCATCATCATCGTCGTTATCCTCATCATCATCGTTATCCTCATGATCATCGTCGTCATCATCATCATCATCATCATCACCATCATCATCATCATTTTCATCATCATCATCGTCGTCACGATCAACATCATCATCATCATTGTCATCGTCAACATCATCATTGTGATTGTCTTCATCAACATCATAATCATCACCATCATCATCAACATGATCATCGTCAACTTCATCATCATTGTCATCATTATCATCATCATCATCATTGTCATCGTCGACATCAACATCATAATCTTCATCATCGTCATCATCATCGTCGTCGTCGTCGTCATCATCATCGTCATAATTTTCATCATTGACATCAACATCATAATCATCATCATCATCATTAACATCCTCATCATCATCATCTTCATCGTCATCGTCATCATCATCATGGTCTTCATCATCATCATCGTCATCATCACACATCATCATCTTCATCATCGTCGTCATCTTCATCATTGTCTTCATGATCATCATCACCATGCACATTATCTTCATCATCATTATCATCATCATCACCATCATCATCATCTTCATCATCATCTTCATCATCATCGTCATCATCATCGTCGTTATCCTCATGATCATCGTCATCATCATCATCATCATCATCATCTTCATCATCATCATCGTCATCATCATCATCATCACGATAAACATCATCATCATCTTCATCATCATCGTCATCATCATCATCATCGTCATCATCATCATCATCATCATAATCATGATCATCTTCATAATCATAATCATCATCTTCATCAGCATCATAATCATAATCATCATCATCATCATCATTGTCATCGTCGACATAATCATTGTCATCGTCTTCATCAACATCATAATCATCACCATCATCATCAACATCATCATCGTCATCATTATCATCATCATCATCATCATTGTCATCGTCGACATCAACATCATAATCTTCATCATTGTCATCATCATCATCGTCATCGTCGTCGTCGTCATCGTCATCATCATCATCATCATCATCATCATCGTCATCATCATTTTCATCGTCATCCTCATGATGATGATAATCATCATCATCATCATCATCAAGATCATCACCATCACAATCACAATCATCATCATCAGGATCATCATCGTCATCATTTTCATCGTCATCCTCGTGATGATGAAAATCATCATTAAGATCATCATCATCATCATCATCATCATCACATTCATAATCAACATCATCAGGATCATCATCATCATCATTATCACATTCATAATCAACATCATCAGGATCATCATCATCATCTATGTCATCGTCGTCATCAACATCATCATCATCATCAACAACATTATCAACATCATCATCATCATCAACAACAACAACATCATCATCATTGTCATCATTGACATGAACATCATAATCATAATCATCATCATCAACATCATCATCATCATCATCATCACCTGGCATGCTCACATCCTCACATGCTCAACTTTCCAATCATCCTTCAAAGCTATATTTTCATTTATCCAAGATAGGGATGTGTCGTTATGTAGATGGTTCTTTCCTCATTAATGTGAAGGTTCTTTATTCAAGTTAGGATGCTTTTCTTCCTCTTGGGTTTGCATGTCTCTATTGAACATATATTTGGGACCCATAGTTCTATAAGTCAAGGAATCTATTAGATATAAGAAGTATTTCAAGGATACAAAAAATTCCTTTCATTTTATTGGCTATATCAAACAATTTCCTTCTCATCACTTTTTGATTGAAATTAGGTTTTCTAGTATTATGCATTTTTTTTGGAAAATTAATATTTGAAGTAAACTAAGTTTTACTTATGATGATGATGACGTTGATGAAGATGATGGTGATCATCGACATTGCCATCATCATCATCATCATCATAGTCATCATTGCCATCACCATCATCATCATGAGGATGACGATGATGGTGGTGATGACGATGATAACGATGAGGGTCATGATGACGATGATGATGACCAATGATTAGATGAGATTGTAGGGATTACCTAAGGTAGCCATCATCATCTTCATGTTCAGGGCTTTCGTTGTAGGGATTAGGTGAGATCGCCATCATCATCATCATATTATAATAAAAAATACTATTCCTAAGTTAAAAATACATATATTAAAAATAACATATAGCTAAGTTAAAAATACTATGCCTAATGAAAAAATACTATTATGGCAATTTATATAATATAAAATAACATATAATAAAAATAAAATACATATAATATAAAATAATATATAATAAAAATAAAATACATATAATATATAATAATATATAATAAAAAATGACAATTGTATTTGGACATTGTCGCGACTCGTTTTGGATAGTTTAGTTGAATTTGAAGGTTTTTGTGAATTTGGGAGTAGGTTCGGTGGAGCACAGGGTTCAGAATTGGAGGTCAGGGTTCAGAATTGGAGCTCACGGTTGAGAATTGGATCTGATGGTACAAATTTGGAGCACATGGTTCATGTTTTGGAGTTCCTGTTTTGGATTTGGAGCTCATGGTTCAATGGGTAGGCATCATGACCTCCTTTTTTGTGCATGTTGTGACAAGGGTTTTTGGGTGACAAGGGTTTTTTGTGTGCGCTGTGATGTTTGCTCCTTTCTGTCAATCTCAAAAATCGGCGGTCCAATATTGACTTGCCTAAGGGGGAGGGGACCCTATGCTATATGATTTGATACCATCAACTGCTCACTTTGGCAAGCTGCTATGGTACCTCAAACTCATAAACCCATTTCCCAATAACCAGGGTTGGGGTTTACCATAAGCACCCCAATTGGTCATTATGTTCCTTAACATGCGGAACCGGAGCCTAGACTTCTAGCCTTAGAAGAGTTAGTTAATGAGTGTTGTCTTAGAACATGGCTCGATCAATATGCTCACATCCTGCTCCAAGCCATAGATCAGCAACAAAGTCTCATAACGTCTCTGTGATGTTTGCTGTGTATTCCAAACTGGACAGGGGAAACACATGGATTACCAAAATGAGGGAAAGCCATTGAATATGCTAATGCTTGGACTATAATAGACCAAGGATATGTACTAGAAACATTTGCCTTGACTTGTTGATTTCACTGTTAAGTTGAACGTAAATGAAAAACACAGAGGAGCACTAAGCAAGCTACAACACTTTGTACGAAATCGAATGAGTATATATATAATGATGTTAGTTCCTTGAGATCCTGTAGAGTGGATGCTTGGCTTCTCTATAGGTTCCAAATATTTAGGTTCCCCATTAGATACTTCACTAGATGAATCATATATGGGGCCCCCAAAACTATGATTATTGATTTCAAATATAACATCCAACTCTTCATGAAATGGATATATGCATGCATTTTCCATCTCATCATCAAACAAGGGTTTTCCTACAAAATATTCCTCATCAAAATCTCAACAATATGGACCATATAATTCAGATTCTTTGGATGAGGTAATATAATAGGAGAATGGGTTCTTTCATAACTAACAACCAAAAGGGTCTCTGTCTATACTGCTTGCTTCTTCACCAACTTCAATCCGTCCTTATCAGGTTTCAAACATGGGTTTTCTTCATTGTGCATTCATTTACATTGATTAGCTAATGACAGACCCAATTTGATAGCTTCAGCTAACCCGCATTTGACCCATATTGGCTGATATGGATTCTGAAGTCTGGCCAGTCTGAGCGTTACAATTGCTAATGTATGCATCCAATACTTGCTAGTTACTTGATCACTATCAGGGAACAACTTCAGCTCTATCATGTTAACCTTACTTCATCCAGCTAAAAGCAGTTCACATATTCAGAGAACACAATACTAAGGTTGATAGCTTATTCAAAGAAGCATTAACCTTGGCCTTAGGCCATTTTCAGTTTACTGAATTCACTGATGGTGAATGTACTGATCAGGGCACTTTCCAGCTTTTCTATCCCTTAGCACTTGAGTCTTTTATGTGTTGTTGCTATTGACATCCTTTGGATGATTGAGGTGGATGATCCCCTCATATTATTGATCTCTCTTGTTTATTGCTTCTTTGGATTAGATGCTTTAGTATTAGACTTGAATTCTCTGTCTGTTGAAGGTTAGTGATGTGGATGTAGTCAAGATTCCTCGATTATAGGTTTTACCTTTGAAGGTTTGTCCAGTATTCCTATGAAGATGATCAATTGTCATCTGTCTGCTGATGATGAACATAGTTGTATCTATTCTGAAGCCTTTGTGTCGGATATTCGACAGCGATATAAATATTTTTTATCGGCATTCTTTTCATTGATTGTTGTCCAACACATCCGTGAGAAATGTCGGATGACGTTGGATTCTGACATCCAATTTTGGGTTCAAATCATGTTGTGTAAGGGAGGTTTAGATAAGGATTCGAGTTTCACCATAGCCATGATAGTTAGAGTTTTTTTTCTCACATGTATGCTCGGTCCGTTGGAGAAGGATGAAAAATGGTCGCTACCCCGAGCAAGATTGTCGAGCCATGTTTTGTTATAAGCAAGAAACTAGAACCTAACCCCTAGATCATTGAAGATCATTATAAAATATTAATTTTTTTTCTAAATACCTGTTAATATCATCATCAAACAAAACTGTCCATGAGGACTGATTTCAAGAACTCTATCCACATGAACTATATCTCACAAAAGATAACAAGTGTTCAGCCAAGCAACAATGATGACTCGTGGTATTATGCCTCACAAGTTTGCGATGTTGCAACCCCATGAAACATAATACCATGAGTCATCACCATTATTAGCCAACACTTATTAACTATTTTAGAGTTAGTGAATTGAAAGTGGCTGCGTCAACGCAAAAAATAAAGGTAATAAGTTTGACTAAATAAACTATTTTGATAATTGTACTTACATCTTCCACTATTTTGATAATTGTACCTAATAAACTATTTTGATAACGGTGACGATTCTTGGTATTTTGTTTCACAATTTTTCCATGTTGCAACCTAATGAAACATAATACCAAGAATCGTCGCCGTTATTATCCAACACTTATTAGATATTTCAGAGTTAGTGAATTGAAAGTGGCTAAGTCAATGCAAAAAAGAAAGGTAATAAGTTTGACTAAATAAACTATTTTGATAACTGTACCTACATCTTCTTTGATGGGGATTCAGCCAATCAAATTGGAGGTATAGGTGTTCATCTTTTGATCACCCGAGATCACTATTTTTGCTTCAAATTGGGTGTTGGTCTGAGTACAAACACCAGATTTGAACTACTTGCTTTATGGAATCTCCTTTATTGTGCTAAATCCATGGTCCTTCCCACTCTGCACATTCATGGTGACTTCACAGCCATCATTAATTGGTTCAATAGAATATCATCACTAACTTTACTTGCACTTGATGGCTGGTGTCAACATATCCGTGATATGGAACCTTACTTCATCCAGCTAAAAGCAGTTCACATATTCAGAGAACACTATACTAAGGTTGATATCTTATCCAAAGAAGCATTAACCTTGGCCTCAAGCCATTTTGAGTTTACTGAATTCAATGATGGTGAATGTATTGATCAAGGCACTTTCC
>LPNX010020890.1:548164-578368 GCA_001517045.1 Pseudotsuga menziesii | reverse complement strand
AGGCTATTAGTCTTCTCGAAACCTTGGACAAGGACATCATGAACACCTTCTGCATGAGAGTAAGGTATTGCAAGTTTAAACTTAGTATTGTTTTTACTTCTTTTTGGGTTTTATATGAAACAACATTTAAGATAGTTCAGTCAGGGTCAATTCTAACAGCTGTCAAGTTGAGGTTAATTTCCCATAAGTGTCTTTTAATTATTTAGTTACGACTCATGAATCATATTTATACTAAAAGGTAAAAGGATTTGTTTATTAACTTAGATTTATACCATATCCATGATTTCTTTGTTCTCTGAGATGTGTTTTAAAATCACTATATTTGATATTCCCAAGGAATAAGTAAAAATATACATTTGACTAGTCCTGCAAGGACTCAAGTGTGTTGGATACTATTTTGTTGTCCATCATTCAAAAACAAAGAAATTTAAGAAAATTGTTAAAAGTCTTCCTTACATATTCTATAGGATACTCAATTTGTCATTAATACAGAATCATCAAAAGAGTCCTAATATCTAAACCAGCAATAAAACAAGACAAGCATAACCAGTGTCTACATCCCTTAGCTATGACGCTGAGCTAATCTACCATTGAGTGGTTGTTAGTACAAGTCTTTTCTGAATCAGATTGGAAGTGACTTTTCTAAATTCTTGTTTGGTTTAGGTACCCTTCTGTAACAGCAAAGTAAATTTAGAAAGCTTGTCTGCCATTGAGTTGAAATCACATATCTAGAACCACATGGACTTGGACAAGGCTCAATTGGGTCTTGGGCATAGCTACAATAGAGCCAACATGAAATTCAATGTCAATAGAGTGGATAACATGGTTATACAGGCTATTAGTCTTCTCTATACCTTGGACAAGGACATCAACACCTTCTGCAAGAGAGTAAGGTATTGCAAGTTTAAACTTAGTATTATTGATTTTACTTTTTTGGGGTTTTATATGAAACAACATTTAAGATAGTTCAGTCAAGGTCAATTCTAACAGGTGTCTTTTATACAGGGAAAAATCTTAGAATAATGGTGAGGTACCATTACTGGAACAGGCCCCATTCATGGGAACATACTCAACATACTTGTTTTCTGCAGGACTGCAATCCATGGCTAAGGAGGAATTGACCGCAAACAATGAACCATGTTGCTCAGAGAAATTTGACAAAATTGGTAGCTCTTTAGTGTTTTCTCTCAAATCCACCACTGACTGTTTAGAAACTTGCTGATTCTTCTTGCCTGTATTCTCAAACTCAGGTTTGTTCTCACTTGTATTCTCAAACTCATCTCCCAAAATGTCTGACAATTTTGAATGTAAAGACTCTCTCTTTGATCCCTTTGACACACTCCACATATTAACCTCTGCTCGATCATTTGAGCTGCTTGTCAACTCACCAATGTCTGGTCCAAACAAGTTTCCTTCAATGGTAAAATTCTAGGCTAAAACCATGTGGGGGTAAAATATTGTTAACCGGCATTCTAGGACTACTAATTGCAAGCCACTCCCAGGGATGCACTTGTCACTATTTTGCTGTCTAAGTAACAGTAGAGGGAATCGCTGTCTTTGAAAGGCAGTTGAGCAAGGATACATAGTGATTTAGCTTTGGAAAGGTAAATTGTTGTCTTTGATAGAAGATAGACACCAACACACACAACGATTCCTTTTGGAAGCAAAGACAAGTAAAAACATCAATGAACATCCAATCTGGACTCGCCATCTAGAGTTAAATAGTTATGAGAGCTTAGTAGAAGCAAATTGTTGTGCATGATGCATGATGACGATTTAGTTTGTCAAGACAATAGACTTTTCCGGGGAAGGCAATTATTGCTCAAATCACCAAATCCCGAGCCCACATGCATGACAAATCATTGTGTTGAGGGACCATATGCAAAATTGTTGTTGTGCCTGGGAGGAGCCTGCTTTAACGTACAACATTTTAGCCTAGGGGAAGGTTGAACGATTTGCTAGAGGAAGTTCCTCTGTAAGCCACCAACTTCTCGGCCCAAACTTGTTATCAAATCGCTATAACTAAGTGAAATCTTTCGATTTTTTTTTTAAATACCAACAAGCGTCGCTTTTCCAATGTTTTTCTGATACTTTGGTGACACCATCCGACGGCGGTGTCATGACTCTGACGCTTCAGCCTGTCGGACGACCGACGGTTTAAGTGTCGGTGTACGTCGAATATCTGAGGTGGTCACCATGTCACTGACCCTTTTCTCGTTAGAAGGCCGACTCTTCCAGTGTTGGATTGTTGACACTTCAAGTGTCAGATAGCATCGGATTTTCGACACTCTCTGGATAAAAATACTGACGGTGTCACCATTCCTCCGACACATTTGTCTGTCGAAAGGACAACACTTCAAGGGTCGGAGGACGTCGGATTTCAGACGGTTTATGCAATTTTTGATTGACACTTTGGAAGGAAAAACGGTCAAATATGCAATGCAATGGTGTGTCAGATCTTCAACCCACAACAAGTAGAATGTCAAAGATCCGATGTTATGCCACCGATGGCAAAAAAAAGTGTATGTGTCAAAAATGCGACAAAGAAGTGTCGAATTTCAGACATGCAAGGTGTCGGATTTTGGGTTGAAATTCTATTGTGGGAGTTCTTCCTATGTGTATCCAATGCGTTATGCAATTTTTTTCCTTTGGCGAGACTGTGATTTTTGTGTTGCAGCGTTATCTTGAACTACAGAGTGTATGAGACCCTGTTAATCGTGTTCCAGATTAAAGTCTATGTTGTGGAGTCTCCCTGTGGTTCTTTTGTTGTGCACCCTAGTTTGGGTTTGAACCATGTACAAGACTTAGGAGTGGGAGAGACGTAGAATGTGCTTGATAAACCTAGTGTGGAACCTCACAATAAGATAAGAGTGGTTGGTGAACATTTTGTGCACATCCTGAAGAGAACTGGAAGGAAAGGTGTGGCCTGAGGGACTGTGGAGCAGAGAAGGGGACACTTCCTTGTGTTGGGTGTGTAGGTAGTGGGAAAGCCAGGAAAGATAGGTCTTGTGAAGTTTTTCTTAGCTCTGTAGATGATCTTAGTAGCTTAGTAGTTCTTCCTGCCCATTGCCTTAGAAGCCTGATAAACCCAACTGGAAGAATGGCTTGGTTGATAGCCTGATAAACCCATCTGTTGGATTGGTTGTGTCTTGTTGAGTTTGAACTTGTGAGTAACCATTGGTTGGACAGTTTGATAAACCCAGCAGTGACATGGCTTGACTGTGTACAGTCTGATAAACCCATCTATTAGATTGACTAGTCCTTAAGGTGAATGATTGTCTTGACTGTGATCAATCTGTGAAACTCGACTGTGAGATGGCTTGGATAAGTGGCTTGTGCAACCCATCTGTTGGTTTGTTTCCCCTTGCAGATTGATAAACCTAACTGATTTGGATTGGCTGATTTTTGTTGCACCCTTGGCTATGTATGAGTCTTCTAGTGTTCCCTTACTCCTTGAGGAAATCATGCCCAGCGCGGGGGTGGCAGTGTTGCTGAGAGATTGATGAGCACTGGCCTATGGCTGGGTGGAACATTGTAGTGACATAACTTGTCGCGGGACAAGTTCTTCTCAAGATAAGTGTTCTTGTCCATGTTAATCTCTGCAATTGTATTTCTTGCATTGTAATTGCTTGATGGAATGAGATGAACATGTTGGATGTGTTGAATTGATGAATTGTTCCTTTGAATAACTGCAATTATAGGCATCTATGTATGTTTCCTTCAATGCATTGTTAAACTAATTCGCAGGATTAGAATGTCGAGTTGTTGTTGGCCTGGATAGCTAAGTATGTTCAAAGACTTCGTCTAGCAGGTCAAAATTCAAGCAGAAACCCTCTTTCGCAATGGTTCATTCTGCAGGTGGGATGCAGGATGCGGAAGACATCTTTTGGCAGATTTGTACCTCCGTAATTGCAGGACGCAGAGATGTCTATAGTGGAATTATGGCTTTCCGCAATGCACCTTTCTACAACTTGCGGAATGCAGGATCGTAGTATCATGATTTTCACAATTCCCAATCCCAAAACTCAATTTTTCCGCGCCTTCGATTCTTGCATGATGATTCTCTGCCGTTGATCTGTTTCCGATGCGAGATGCGAGATGTGGGATGTGAGATTGCAATTTTTGCAACTTTTCGACCCCACAACTCAAGCTTTCCGCACCGTTGATTTTTGTGGGTGGATTCTGAGCCGTTGATTTGATTTCGGATGTGGAACCCTTTGTGATCCTTAGATTCTGTCGCTAGTTCTCTCCGTCATCTGATATCCTCTAAGATATTTACTTGCAGATCGTCAAACTAATCAATGGAATACGGGAGGGAGTGTGGCAGTGTTGGAAATGTTAAGAAGAGGTTCGCAGCCATGCCCTGTGTTTCGATAAACAGTAAAGGTTCTCGATGAAATTTTATTTCTGCATGGTAATGGGGTATGGGTAGGTGACATTGTGGTGTCAGAGCTGTGGGTTGCAGCATTGGGCCTAGATGGGCTAGAAATCAGTTAAGAGTACCTTCTGATACTAACTTGTAGTACACTACATTATGGTATCAGAGATGTTGGTTGCAGCATTTCACCTAGATGGGCCAGAAAGAGATAAGAGTATCCTCGGATACCAGCATTGTAGTACGCTACAAAGTGGTATTTGCAGAATGGTGCTAGCACTTTAGGGTGGTATCAGCACTGCAGGTTGTAGCATTGGGCCTGAAAGGACCCGGTTGAACAGTTAACAGAGATGTTGGTTACAGCATTGGGCCTAGATAGTCCAGGTGACAGTAAGTAAATGGTTGTAACTTTGAATTACTATGCATCTAACAAATGGTGTTTGATAACACATTTCCAGAGTCATGGTGCATTTTGGAAGAGTGGGTTGTTGGCTCAGCCATGAGAACCTACGATATATATGATGCACGGGATTCCTACGAGCATGCGCAAGACGCTATGGGGGAAAACGTCCGAGCTGGAAATGATGATATAGAATATAATGGAAGGATATTTCAAGAGACATCATTGGACATTGAAGCCACCATGAGAAGCTTGATTAAAGCTCAGGAAGGAAAACACCAACTGAATGCAGCCATGTTGCAATGTTTGACGGACATCCAATGACGGATGAGCTTGGGGTGACGTACAACAAAACCAAAAGGTAGTAAGATCAGTACTAGAAGAATAAGAAGGTCTTCTAGTAGATCTCCTCACTCGGAAGGATCCACTAGTGATTCAATTTCTTCATCTCACAGGTAAAAGAGAAAGAGACGTTATAGAAATAGCTCACAAGATGGGTTTAAGAAGGAAAGGCCACCTATCTTCAATGGCGAGATAAATAATGGTCAAGAAGTTGAGGCTTGGCTTCTTGGGATGAGAAAATATTTCCAATTCCAAGACTATTTTGGAAATATGAAGGCAAGAGTTGCCATCTTCAATCTGAATGGAAGAGCATCCATTTGGTGGGAGCACCTCAGACATGTAAAGGGGATAAGTGAAATAAGGCTTCGTTGGAAACAGTTCCAGAATTATTTCAAGCAGAAATACCTCTCTGACAGGTATTATGATGACAAGATCAAATAATTTCATGAGCTGAGATTGGGACAGCATACCATGGAAGAGTATGCAAACAAATTCTTGGAGCTGTTGAGATATGTCAGGTACATCAAGGATGAGAAAGTAAAAATACAACGTTTCCTGAGTGGATTGCCTCGATCTTACAAAGACATAATTGAGTTTTATGAACCTAGGACTCTGGAAGAAGCAATAAGGAAAGCTAAGTATTGCTATGAGAAAAGAAAAGGAAAACCTGACTATCATAATACATGGAAGGACAGAAAGAATGAGAAGTCTGACCAAAGGAAGAAAGGTTTTAAACCTCCTAACTTCAAGAATCAGCAGAAGTAACCATCCCAAGATGAGAAGCAGCCATCTAGAGTGGTGGGAGAAAATCCAAGATATCGACAACAGATGAGAGAACCACTCCAATGTTGGAGATGTGGAGGACCCCACATGCGCAGGAATTGTCCACTCGAGAATGAGAGTGTAAGGCCAGCTTACAACCTTCAAGAGGAAGAAATAGTGGGTCAAGTAGCAAGGGTCATCCCTAGGATTTACGCAGTGCTGGAGGACCGCCAGGCATACCACTAGTTGATTGTGGTTGAAGTTGCAGGTAAGATTGTTGAGCAATCTGTTTCTATTTTGATTGACCCTAGTTCTACCCATAGTTACATTGATCCTAGAGTAGTGGAGGTTTGTGCTTTCAAGAAAGTAACGCATAGAAAATTGTGGTTAGTTCAGCTATCCACTGGAACTAAGAGAAAGGTTAGTGAAGTGGTAGATAAATGTCCATTGGTGATGAATGGATGGGTTACTTGTGTAGATATGAATGTTCTACCCCTTGGTTCCTATGATGTTCTCATTGCAATGGATTCGTTAGAAGGTCACAGGGTAAAGCTTGACTGTTACCATAAGAGATTTGAATGCATGGATGAAGAAGGGAACCCGAGAGTGGTAAAGAGGCATTCCAAAGGTAATTTCTATGAGGTAGATTTCAGTAATGTAGTTGAAGAAATTTTGTACAAAGGGTTGCCAGTTGTATGCAGCTCATATTGTGGAGGCAGCAGAGAATGAAACTCCTAGTTTGGAGGACTTCTAGGTATTGCAAGAATTCAGGGATGTTTTTCCTGGTGAGATTCCAAGGCTTCCTCCAAAGAGGGACATTGATTTCATGATTGAACTTGTGCCAGGAGTAGCACTAGTGTCCAAGACACCCTACAATATGAGTACGCCAAAAATGTTAGAGCTGAATATGCAGATGCAAGAGTTCTTGGACAAAAAGTATATCAAGACAAGTGTGTCTCCTTGGGGAGCACCAGTTTTGTTTGTAAGGAAGAAAGATGGTACACTCAAATTGTGTATTGATTACAGACAGCTGAACAAGGTTATGGTGAAGAACAAATATCATTTTCCTAGCATTGATGACCTCTTTGATCAAATGAGGGGAGAAAAGGTATTTTCCAACATTGACTTGAGGTCGGGTTACCATCAGGTGAGAATCAAGGATGAAGACATTCATAAGACAGCCTTCAGGACAAGGTATGGGCATTATGAGTTTGTAGTGGTACCATTTGGTCTCACAAATGTGCCAGATACATTTATGTGCCTTATGAACAGTGTCTTCAATAGATATTTGGACAATTGTTTTCTTGTTTCCTTGATGACATTCTTATTTATTCTAAGAATGAGGAAGAGCATGAAGAGAATTTGAGATTGACATTGCAATTGCTTAGGGATAATCGGTTGTATGCAAAGTTGAGCAAGTGTGACTTCTATAAAGATAGAATTCAATACTTGGGTCACATTATCTCAGAAGAGGGTATATTTGTGGACCCTAACAAGATCGAAGCCATAATGAATTGGCCTACTCCAAGGAATGTGACAGATGTAAGATCTTTTATGGGACTTGCAGGATACTACAGGAGATGCATTGAAGGATTATCCAAGGTTGCACTTGCCATTACTTCTTTGCAAAAGAAGGGAATAAATTTTGAATGGAGAGTGAGGTGTGAAGAAAGCTTCTAGCAGTTGAAGAATCTTCTCACAAGTGCACCAGTTTTAAAAGTTGCACACCCAGGGAAATACTTTGTTGTGTGTACTGATGCATGCGATCAAGGGCTTGGAGGATTCCTTATGCAAGACAACCATGTGATATGTTATGAGTCCAATAAATCGAAGGAACATGAGAAGAACTATGCTACTCATGATCTGGAACTTCCAGCTATAGTGCATGCTGTCAATATGTGGAGGCATTACTTGATGGGCAGAAGATTTGAGCTAAGGACAGACCATTGTGGTCTGAAGTATTTGTTTAATTAGCCTACTCTGAATGCTAGGCAAGCTAGATGGTTGGATTTTTTATGTGAGTTTGATTTTGAGATCAAGCACATAAAGGGGAAAGAGAATAAGGTAGTTGATGCACTCAGCAGGAAGGTGCAAGAAATGCATGTGGCATCCATTAGTGTTTTCCAATCGGAGTTGAGGTAGCAAATTGTTAATAATGTTGCTAAAGATTAATTGTATGTGAAGGTCAAGGACAAATTGCAGCAGCAAGGTATTGAGAATAGATATGAGGGATACAAATTGGAAGAAGATGGACATCTTACTTACAAGAACAGAATTTACATTCCAAATGTAGCAAATTTGAGGAGAGTTGTTATGGACGAGATCCATCAAGCTCCATATTTTGGTCACCCAGGATGTCAAAATAAATTGCTATAGCCAAAAAGCAGTACTTTTGGCCAGGAATGAAAAAGGACATGGCTGAATACATTTGAAGGTGCATGAAATGTTAGTAGGTAAAGGTTGAGCATCAACACCCAGCAGGTTTGTTGCAGCCTTTGCCACTTCCAGAATGGAAATGGGAAGTTATTTCCATGGATTTCATTACAGGATTGCCAATGACTTGGGGACAACATGATTCCATCATGGTTGTGGTGGACAAGTTGACAAAGGCAGCCCATTTTATACTGGTTAAGTCTACGCATAAGACTGATGACATTGCAAAGATATTCATGAAGTAGATTTTAAAATTGCATGGATTGCCAAAGGCAATAGTATCTGACAAAGATGTCAAGTTCACTTCCAATTTTTGGAAGGGATTGTTTACAGATTTGGATACGAAGCTAAACTTCAGTACCGTGTACCATCCTAAGACTGATGAACAAATAGAGAGATTTAACCAAGTGCTTTAAGACATGATTCACATGTATGTGATGGAAAAACCAACCAAGTGGGAAGATTATTTACACTTGGTAGATTTTTCTTATAACAATGGAGAGCAAGCATCCTTGGGGATGTGTCCATATGAAGCTTTTTATGGCAGGAGGTGTAGGACACCAGTGACTTGGGATAATCCAGTGAATAGTGTTGTGATTGGTCCATAATTGCTCAAGGAGATGGAGTAGGAGGTTGTTAAGATGAGGAAGAATCTGAAAGAAACCCAGGACAGACAGAAAATATATGCTGATAAGGATAGGGTGAACAAAGATTTCAGTGTTGGGGATCATGTTTACCTCAGAGTGAGGGCAAAGAAGAGTTCCTTGAAACTTGGAAGTTGTGCCAATTTTTCACCCAGATATTGTGGGTTGTTAAAAGTGCTTGAAATAATAGGGCCAGTTGCATATAGACTTGCATTTCCTGCTAGCACTAGGGCTCATAATTTTTTTCATGCTGCTTTGCTTAAGAAATATATACATGACCCTAACCATGTGATAAATTGGGATGTGATTCAGGTGGAACCTAAGGGAGAGTTCTGAATCAATCCAATGTGCATCCTTGAAAGGAAGGTCACCATGCTCTGGAACCGATCCATAAGACAGGTAAAGGTGCAGTGGGAGCACTACGGTCCTGAAGAGGCTACATGGGAGTCGGAGGATCCCATGTGATTGGCACATCCATTTTTTTTCGAATCTGCGGAGAACTGAGGGTAGTACCAGTGTAGCATTTTGTTCAATTTTGTAAAGCACTGAGGACAGTGCTATTGAAGGGGGAGGGGGATGTAACACCCCGATTTTGACCCCATTTGCATTAATGTATATGATGTAAATATTATATGGAATCATGACAAGGAGATCAAGTCCAAGGCCCTATCATTGATTAATGTTTGGAATATAGGAAATCATGGTTAATACCTATGGTTTCTATGCTAAGTCAAGAACATTTGTAAACATCATGTAAATATGAAAATTAATGAAAACCCCCACAACCATCTATGTTAATGCAAGGAAAAATGAGATGGGGGCATGATTTTCCTAAGGATAGGGGGAAGGAATGTTGACCTTGAACCAATTTGGGAAAAGCCATGTGTCATGGGGAGATCCCATCAAAACTGTCAACTACCCTTTTTCTTGTCTTTCTTCCCAACCATTTATTTCTACCAGAAGGTGGTTGAGGTATTTATTGCATGAAAGGGGAATAGTATGGGAAAATTTTGAATTGGGCAAAGCAACCAATTTCAAATGTCATGTTTTGCTTCCATGGGAAAGAAAACACCAAAACTATAAGCCAGTTTGAATCACGCATTACGTTTTCATTTTTATTCTCACATTTTGGGAGTTACAAGACATCTTGCTCATCCATTAATTATTCTCTCCATTCATGTGGAAGCTTGGGGCAGCATGGTTCTTCCTGTGTGTATCCATCGTGTTCTGTAAATGTTTTCCTTTGGGAAGACTATGATTGTTTCGTTGTAGTGTTATCTTGAACTACAGAATGTATGAGACCCTATTACTCATGTTCCAGAGTAAATCCTATGTTGCGGCGTCTCCATGTGGTTGTTGTGTTGTGCACCTTGGTTTGGTTTTGAACCATGTACAAGACTTAGGAGTGGGAGAGACGTAGAATTTACTTAATAGACCTAGTGTGGAACCTCATAATAAGATAAGAGTGGTTGGTGAACCTGTTATGCACATCCTAAAGAGCACTAGAAGGAAAGGTGCGGCCTGAGGGATTGTGGAGCAGAGAAGGGGACACTTCCTTATGTTGGGTGTGTAGGCAATGGGAAATCTAGGAAAGATAGGTCTTGTGAAGGTGTTCTTAGCTCTATATATGAGCTTAGTAGCTTAGTAGTTCTTCCTGACCATTGCCTTAGAAGCTTGATAAACCCAACTGGAAGAATGGCTTGGTTGATAGACTGATAAACCCATCTGTTGGCTTGGTTGTTTCTTGTTGAGTTTGACCTTGTGAGTAAAATTTGGCTGGACAGTCTGATAAACCCAGCAGTGAGATGGCTTAATTGTTTACGGTCTGATAAACCCATCTATTGGCTTGACTGGTCCTTAAGGTGAATGATTGGCTTGATTGTGATCAGTCTGTGAAACCCAACTATGAGATGGCTTGGCTAAGTGGTATTTGAAACCCATCTATTGGTTTCTTTTCCCTTTCAACCTGATAAACCAAACTGAGTTGGCTTGGCTGAGTTTTGTTGCACCCTTGGCTATGTATGATTCTACTAGTGTTCCCTTACTCCTTGAGGAAATCATGCCCAGCTCAGGGGTGGTAGTGTTGCTGAAAGATTAATGAGCACACTAGCCTATGGTTGGGTGGAACGTTGCAACGACATAGCTGGTTGTGGGACAATTTATTCTCAAGATAAGTGTGCTTGTCCATGTTAATCTCTGCAATTGTATTTCTTGCATTGTAATTTCTTGATGGAATATGATGAACATATTGGAGGTGTTGAATTGATGAATTGTTCCTTTGAATGACTACAATTATAGGCATCTATGCATGTTTCCTTCCATGCAGTGTTAAACTAAGTTGCAGGATTAGAATGTCGGGTTGTTGTTGGCCTGGATGGTCAAGTATGTTCAAAGACTTTTTTTAGAAGGTTGAAATTTGAGCAGAAACCCTCTTCCGCAATGGTTCATTCCGCAGATGGGATGTGAGATGCGGAAGACATCTTTTGGTAGATTTGGACCTCCGCAATTCCTTTTCACAAGTCCCTTTCCACAATTGCAGGATGCGGGATGCGGGATGCGGAGATGTATTTTAGTGGAATTACGGCTTTCCGAAGTTTTTCGTTCTACAACACACCTTTCTGCAACTTGCGGGATGCGGGATACGAAATCATAGTATCGTGATTTCCATAATTCCTAATCCTGCAACTCAATTTTTCCACGTCGTCGATTATTGCGGTATGATTCTCCTCCATTGATCTGTTTCCGATGCAGGATGCGGGATGCGGGGCATGAGATTGTAATTTTGGTAACTTTTTGACCCTGCAACTCGAGCTTTCTACATCATTGATTTTTGCGGGTGGATTCTGAGTCGTTTATTTGATTTTAGATCTGGAACCCTTTGTTATCCTTGGATTCCGTCACTAGTTCTCTCTGCCTTCTGATATCCTCTAAGATATTTCCTTACAGATCGTTGAATTGATCAATGGAAGATGGGAGGGAGTGTGACAATGTTGGAAATGTCGAGAAGTGGTTCGCGTCCATGCCATGTGCTTCGATGAACAATAAAGGTTCTCAATGAAATTTTAATTCCGCATGATAATGGGGTATGGGTACATGACACATCTTGGATAGAAAATGCTCATTGATGCACGCTCTTCCTCTTGTCTCTTCTTAGCTTGTAAATCATCTAGTTGAGAACCCATTGCTCCTAAGATATCAATTTTGAAGTTTTCCAATAGGTTTTCTAATTCTATCCTTGTGAATCCGCCAGAACTAGAAGTATTTCCTTTGTATTTCTATTGTAGGATTCCCGAATATTTCTCCCAACTTTTCCCCTACTTCTAGAGTAATTTCTACACATCTCACATATTTATGCAAACGTTTTGTGAGAGATATCGCCAGATGCCATGAGATTAAGGGTTTCTACCAGGTCTTCTGATATCCCTTTAAGGAACAGTGTCTGTATTGCATATTCTTGAAGGTCATTATATTTAGACTTGTGTAATACATAATTAAACCTTTCGATATAATATTCTAAGATCTCGTCTTCGAGTTGTTATATCTTGAAAATTTCATTTTGAGAGTCTCTAGGTTTGCAATACTCTTGATATTTCCGCAGGAATGTAGTTTTCATATCTTCCCAAGTTCTGATACTATACTCTCCTAATCCCATGAACCATTTTAAAGCAGAATCCTTTAGTGTGGAAGGAAAAAGTTTTAGTTTTTGAGCATCTTGTAGATAGTTATAGTTTCTACAAAAAATGTCAAACTCAAACGGAATATTTTATGGGTCTTCATTTCTCTTACCATAGAAAGTGGGTAATGAGGAAGGAGGGATGTTTTTCATATTTACATCATGTGCAGTGTCTAGGATAGGAAACCCAAAGGTAACCTCATTTCGATTTTCTACTTATTCTTCTTCCTCGCCATTCCTAACCTCGTCAGGATCTTAATTTTATCCCCGTCTCTCCATGTAGATTGAATTTTTAAAGAGAGTATACCTAGAAGGCTCCTTCTGAGGTGATAATGAGGTGTCCCAACATTCTTTTTTAGAGGAGATCTTCCTCCGATGAGAGAAGTTGTCAGTTGTGTTTTTATTAGGTTCTATAGGGAGGGTAGGTTCTACTATGGATGTCTCAATCTGTGAAACAACTATATTTATTGAGCTACCAAAGAGAGAGTTCACCTGCTCATGATTGATAAAATTGACGAAGTTTGGATCCCCTACTACTGAAAATTTTGTATTGTTAGCTTTTGGTACTAGTGGAGGGTTAAGGGTTTACAAATGGCTGACCCTATTGAACTTCTTTAGGAATGGGATCTTTAGAACTTCTTTCCAGGGTTTCTATACCTTCTATGGCTCCTCCTTGTTGGCATCCAGCAACAACCCCTTCATTTCTCATTAAGATGAAGGGAGATCAGCTCTGTTTATGATTTACCAATTTAAAATTATAAAAGAGCACCTTCAGAATCTTTGATTCTAAAGGTACTCTCAATCAAAGAAGAGTAAAATGATATTTTAGAAGTTGGTGAAAACATGTTCGTGAACTTGGTAATTAGCAGCTGTCAGTTAGTTTCATAAATTTTCATGTAATCAATTCAATAATTAAGTTTAATTTATTTGATTATATATGATTTAAGAAACTTGAAAGGATAGTATGCCAAGGGAAAATCAACAAAAACACATCTTATGTTTATTTAAAAGCTGGATATGGTAAGGTATTATGAGTTCTAAACTCTTAGAACTAAAGGTAACTCATTCAATCAAAACTCTTATTAAACCTAATGTTCATACTCCATATGTAATGCCTAGCCATGACTTTGTGAAAAATTGTATATATGTAGTTAGTGAATAAAATGACGATCATATGGGAATTTTCATATATTATAGTTTTACCACTTAGTTTCCTATCAAATCTGATTTCGGATATTAATTGATGGGATTTTGGAAAAAATTTAAATTAAAATCTATGAAATTGTATGTATATACATGATAGTCATATTAAATCAAGTCATTAGCTAGTTGACATGCTAAACATTAGGGTATATGATTTCGTTACTATATCGCCTTGAATGCTACCACCTTCCACGCTAAAACTAGAAAAGACCATTAATTGACAGAGTTTCCGAGAGCCATGTGTCAAATTGATAACGCTTGTCACTTGGATCGCTAAGTTGGCATAGAGATGTGGCTTGCACCTCATAATTAGCTAACAGCTGTGAACATATGGATGATTCGTATCATCAAGATTTAATATTGATAGTCATTCCAATTCCTAACAATGTACGTGCTCATTATGACCACTGTAAGTAATCAATGTTTGAATTTATGATCCGCCAATCACAAGATCCCTGGTATGTCGATTTAGTTAAATTTCACTGCTAGCCATAGCTGAGTCATGGTTAAACATGCATTTATTATAATATCACATTGGCTGTAACGTTCATAATTGCTAAGGTTCTGCTAAAATGGTCGAGTCCAAAGATCTCTTATCTGTCAGATCCAAAGCATGGGAAGTTTGCAAATCATCTCATACACTTGGATTCCTATTCCCTCCCTATTCACATCACCATTCAGTCCATTCCGAAACCAGGGTAGTGTTGAGGAGGTTATGGCTCCGTTTAACCGCTTCGAAATCTCTGGTTCAGAGCTCATAGAAGCAGACGAGAAGATAGCCTTGCGTTTTGAGAAAATTGGGTGGGGGCATTTCTTTAAGTGTTTTGACGGCCACAATGCAGAGGTGACCAAACTATTTGCCATGAGTTTAAAAGACGACGTTTTGCAGATAATGGGTTTTAAGTTCGTTATTAACAAAGACAAGATCGTAGAGGCAACTAGACTTCTGCAAGTTGGGGAACGTTGGTTCAAAGGTAGTAGGGTTAATAAGAAAAAGTGTTTATCTCTGCTACTGCCATTGCCAGATAATACTAAAATGAAGATCGGTGTCCCTTTCAAGTTCTTGAAGCCCGAATGGAGAGCCTTTTACGAAATTCTGGTCAGGTATGTGTCCTGTGATGGATGTTTCTCCCATTTACACTATTACCATTTAAGACTCCTATTAGCATCACAGGGTTGTAGGCTTAATCTGCCATTTTATCTATCGCAAAGTTTAAAGAATATGTCACAGGCGGTCCGAAGTTTTAATAACCCTGATAGAAGTCTTTTTCACCACGGATTAGTCAAAATTATAGTGCAACATCAATTGTCTTTAAATGGCAATACATGGGATGATTTTTTAACTGAGTGTGATCTAGGGCTGACCCAATATTGGTCAAATCCCTCTCCAAAAACCCATAGGAAAATAAAGGTTGCTAAGTCTGAGGTTAATAACGCTCCTGAAACTGAATCAGAGGGAAAAGGGCTCGGTGAAGCCAATCTATCTATAAATGTTGGGGTTAGTAATGACAATGTCGATAATTCAATTCCCTATTGCTTTGAAGCAGTCTTGAATCAGCCCCCATCTGATAGATGTCCTTGTACTCCTGCAAAAACAAAGGAAAGGTTAACTGAAAGCAAAACTATTAACCTTGTTGATTGTAAAAATCTCTCTGAACTAGCTAGTCCTTGTAAACATGACAGAGAGTCTATGTATAAGCTAGATCATCTAGCTCAAGTATGCTACGATAAAGGAGGGTTTGAGTCAGACAATCTTGTGTTTTCAAGGAGGGTTACTAGGAGTATGAAACCTTCAATTTCGACTCCTATGGCTAATCGACAGAATACTCAGCCTACAGTCGTCCATATTGAAGACGATATTACATCATCGATCCCGAATACTACTCATGTAAATAATCCCACCTTTATAAAGGATAATGGTGTGAAATTGGGTAAGGCCGAGGTCGCTCAATAATGTATGAACACCTGCATTGCAGACCCTGAACCATCTTTTATCAGTCCCCAGTCATCTGGTCAAAACATTGATGACTCTAATTCTCCTCAGGTAGCCAATAATGAAGAAACTCTTCAGCAAGTACTAGACAAGACATACCAGAACAAGATTACAGAGTTAAAGGATGAACTTAAGCATTGCCAGTCTAATGCAGCATTTATAGAAGAAGAAAATAGAACATTTAGAGAGGAGTTGCTAAATTGGATTAGCAGGTGGAAATAAATGAGTACCAAAAAGAATCATTATAAAAAAGCAAAGAGATCAATAATAGGTACGAATCAGTACCTACTTGAACAAATAGAAAAACAAAATATAAAGATTATCAGGCTGAAGGCCAAATTAGCAGAAGCACGAAGAGTAGTTGATATTCAGAGTAGAACTTGATGATTATGCTCATTTCTTGTGTCACTGTCAAACATGTAATAAAATATTTTGTTATGCGTTCCTGTAAAATCGCAGATTTTACAGGCATACATTTAAATTTTAGTTTATTTTGTTACATATGTTTTAATTGGTTTTAATGAGATGCTTCGTTTGTTTAAACACAGGTGGATATGTCATCACTCTTATCCAAAGTTTCAGGACGTTGTTTATGTGTTGGCTAGGAGATGTGGCTGTTTGTTGAAGGCTGGAGTTTCAACAATGGCCACGAATTTACCAAGTATCTTTAAATCAGCAAACATCCAGGCTAGTAGTTTTTTTGTTTATAGTGATAGGTGTTTAATAAAAGAGATTCGATTCTCTTTATAGTTATAGGAACCCTATAATGTTGCATGTAACATTAATGGGGGAAAACCGAATCATAGTATTATATAAGTTAGGAATTTTGATGAACGGGAGGATGGAGTGTTTGAGGAAAACATACTTGAAATATATTTTGTTGCTGGTGTTGTTTCATTCCTGAAGTTGAATCTTTGGATGTGAGATACAACTGGACATCTACATACTGATATCATTACAGGTATTATTGTTTTGGATATATAATATATATTTCAGCATCTTATCTTCTATCTTAATATTAATACAGTATAATGTGCTATACTTGTGTTCAATTACAATTTTCACTTTGTCAACTCAATATCGCATTTTGAACAAATATATCGTTATGATTGTGTTTATTAGTATTTTTAATATAAACTTAAGCTATAATGATATACATTTATGTCTGTTAAAAATATCATTCGTATTTTTACAGTGATTTTATATTAGACATCATCTTTGGATTCAAATAGCTATGTTGATCATTAATTATTAACTAATTTCAGAAAACTAAAATAGCTATTTATTTTCAGTTTTTCTGTTCAGTTATTGTCCAACAAAGTGACTTATTATGTATAATTTAAATGTTTCTATTTAAATTTTGCACTTTGTCTTTCTGTTCATCTTTTATTAATTAATAATTAATTTAGTATTTAGAAACGCTCTCAGCTGAGATAGGATAGATAGGATAGATAGGATAGATAGAATAGTTCAGATTAAGTTTTATTTTGATTTATTTTACTTAATAGCTGTTAAATTGATTTGTGTAATTGTTAGCATAATTTTACAAGTCTTTATATTCAGAAAACTCTTCAAAAATCGGAGTCTTTCCATAAGAAAGCAAACATAAGATTAGTTTAGATAGTTGAAACTAATTATAGGATTAATTTAAGTAGAAATAACATTAGGATAGGTTAGATTTTGCTGATTTTAATTTCTCCTTAAGAGAAAAATCAGCTGGTAGCAGGACCATAACCTGCGAGGTTTTGTTAACTTAAACACACCGGATGCTGCTTTAAGCTGATTGTGTGGGAAAAACCTCCTTGTTGGCCTAGGTCAGAAAATCAGGCCAACAAATGGCGCTAGAAGGAGGGCATGTTAATGAGTAATGGCAGGTGAAACTAATGAGACATTTCCAACCAGTCAACAACCTCCAGAAGTCAGTAGATCACCATTTATAGAAACCGTCAGGAACATTCTTGAGAGTGATCCTGTCACCTCTCCCTTTACTCCTGCACAAAGTACTCAAACTTTAGAAGAATCAAGACATATTCTCACAAGAGCATACGCTAATCAGCTTGGTATATCTCCAATAGATTATGGTCTACCTAGACAGCAGCGACATAATCCACAATTGACCATATTTATGCAAGATTTGGAAATAGCTGATAGTACTCCTCACCATCAGGTTGAAAGACATCAAAGGCAGATTACTGAAACAAATACTGCTAGAAGACTAATTGCAGGAGGCGGTTCTGATCACCCACCTTCTCCTCTTGAAGCACCACCTGATAGTCCAAGACCTTCCAACTCAGGAAGTTCCTCAAGTTCTGAAAGAAGTCCAATGGAAGGAAATGTACCTGTAGGAGGAGGAGGCAATCCTCCACCTAATACACCAAATCCTCAACTCCCTTGGCTAAGAACAACTGTTGTAGTAGTCCCTGGCATACAGCATCCTTTTCCTAAACACTCAGATAAACTTCTCCCTAAGTTTAACCCAGATGACAAAGAACCTGCCGAGGTGCATGGTGACAAATTCATGTTGGCTATTCAAACTTTGAACGTTCAGCATGAAGATGTAGTTTGTCGATTGTTTCCTCTAACTTTCAAAGGACGAGCTTCTACCTGGTATTTTTCGTTAGTACAAGGATCAATCACAAACTGGGGCAAATTTAATAAAGCCTTTCTAGATAAATTCGGGGAAGATAAAACCCCTGCTCTTTTATCTCTAGAGTTATCTAGGATTAAAATGGAGCCTAAAGAAAGAATCGAATATTTCAATCAAAGGTTTCTGACATTAAAAAATAAAATCCCAATTGCCTCTCAACCTCCGGAAGACATAATTATTGAAAATTATACGTCAGCCTTACCCAAATATTCCGGGATGTTCGTGAAGAGAGCTGGAAAAACAACATTAATAGAAACATTTGAGGAAGCCATTAAAGTCAAGAAAGATTCTATGTCCTATGAACCAGATAGAAGCGGGAAATCTGATTCTTTTCCTCGTAGGAAGACGGAAAAACCCAATTCAGACAAAGACAAAGCATTCGATATAGAACAGCTACAGAACGCTATTTGAACATTAACCAATGAAGTTGTAGGGTTAAAGAAAACCAATTCTGAAGCTTCTCCTTCTAGGGGATATTTCAGAAATCAGTATAGACAAAACCCGAATGCAAATAATAAGAATACACCACCTGACATAGCAGCAAATGAAGAGATTTTTAATACAATTCAAGTTGTTTTATCTTTGTCTGAAACTCCTTCTAGTCAAGAGATAACTGAAAACAAAGAAGAAGAGGAACCAGAAAATGATGAAGAATCAAAAGAACCTCAACAAGTTAACGGTCATTTTTGGGACAGTCTTGTGAAAGAACTTGAGAGTAGAAGTATGCTTGTAGGACAACATGCCTATAATACTCATAGTAGGGCATTTGCAAACACTCCTGGTGCTTCAAGTTCTACTACAACTAATGACAACAATAACTCACAACCCAATAAACAAGCTCAATCCGGCAAGCAGACTCAATCAACCAAAATTACCCAGCCTATTAAAAATGCTCCTAACTTAGATTTACAATATGATATCATTGAATATTTAAAGAAGACTCGTGCAAACATCATTATGTATGACCTCCTTCAAATCTACCCAATGCCTAATAGTCATGTTATAAATCCCGCAGTAAGTTCAATTATTCCTAATACAAAACAAAATGTTGCTGCAAATAGTTCTAATAATGATCCAACAACAACTGAAAAAGGGAAAGCAATGGCTAGCAAAGCTTCGCTGATAGGTAATAATTCTAAATCAACCACACCTCCATTCTTACTTACCTTTGAAATTTTCAATAGGAATGTTCATAACTGCATGGTAGATTCTGGAGCATCCTCCAATGTGATGCCTTTATCAGTATGCAAGAAATTGAATGGGAAATATGTTCCATCTATTTCACAAATAACTCAATTAGACAGGACAAATGTAAAGGTTGTAGGGGAAATGAAATATGTCTTAGTCAGGATTGCTTGTAACCCTTCGATTTATCAAATTATAGATATTGTTGTTGCTGATATTCCAGATGCATATGGGTTGTTCTTAAGTAGGGATTGGTCTCAACAACTGAACGGTTTCTTTGCCACTGATTGGTCAACATTGTGGTTACCTAAGAACGAAAAGTCAAATCAGATAAAGATAAATAGAGAAAGATATATGAAACATACTGTCACATAACTGCATGATCCTAGCGAACCTGTTTTATTTTCAGATTGTATTATGGGGAATTACATGTATGAATTAGGATTTGGTAATTTTAAAGCTGAAAATTTTGCCTTATCTGAAAATAAACAACAATCTGAAATTTGTAATGTGACATTTGTTTCTCCTAACTCTTTATTCAAGGAAATCATTAATGATGTAGATAATTTGAATATTGTGAATATTATAGAAAGTAAAGTAGTTGTGCATAGTTCTATCTGGACTTTATATTTTGATGGTGTGAAATCTAAAGAAGGAGCAGGAGCTGGTTGCCTATTGGTGGACCCTCAGGGAAATAAAACATGTATAGCTTATAGGATGGAATTTAATTGTACAAACAATACATTGGAATATGAATCTTTAATACAAGGTCTGAAAAAAGCAATTGATTTGGGCATCAAAGAATTAATTGTATACAGCGACTCTGAGATCATTGTCAGACAGGTTCGTAACTCCATTCACTGCCTATCTGAACATTTACAGAGTTATCAATGGGAGGTATGGAACCTTATCTCACATTTTGATGCATTTAACATTAATTCTGTTCCTAGAAGTCAAAATCAAGAAGCAGATTTGTTGGCAAACGTAGCATCAAAGTTAATTCCTTCAGAAAATCTTACACCAGATTTCTTTTCTGTTGAATTGATTTTTAGACCTTCCATACCTGATAATATTTTTAACTGGCGTGTATTTGACAATGATGTGCAGGTACTGAATTTTCTAATGAACGAGGATACCTTTAAAGATTCAGTGATAGATGAAGTCACTCATGACGAAAATCTGCAGGATTTTTTGGTAATAAATGATTTTTGTTCAGTTGAAAAAGATTTTGAACAGGTAAAACCAGTCCCTAATTCAGTACTAAGATTAGAAAATTTCTTTGATTTGTAGGATAATTTTAGGTCTGTTCCTAATTGTAAAACTAACAGCTCTTGAATGAGGTATGAAACCATCAATTTAGGAACAGAACTAAATCCCCAAACTATAAATCTTGGAATAGATTGCAACCCTGTAGAAAAAACAGCATTTATAAAATTATTTAAGGAGTTTAAATATGTCTTTGCTTGGACATATGACGACTTGAAAACCTTCAACACACAATTCATGCAACATATAATTCCAATTAAACAGGAGTCAAAACCTTTCCAACAGAAGTTAAGGAAATATCACCCGTCGTTAGAACCAACAATCAAAAAGGAACTGAATAAATTGTCAGCTGCCAAGATCATTTTCCCCGTCAGACATACTCAATGGGTAGAAAAATTAGTTCCAGTTAGAAAGAAAAATGGGGATATTAGATTATGCGTAGATTTTAGAAATTTGAATAAGGCTTTTGAGAAGGATAATTACCCAGTTCCTCCCATGGAAAAAATTCTTCAAAAGGTGTCTGGGTCTGAGATACTGTCTCTCCTTGATGGTTTCTCAGGATACAACCAAATATTGGTTTCCCCAGATGATCAATTAAAAACTGCTTTTAGAACTCCATGGGGAACATATCCCTACCGCAAGATTCCCTTTGGGTTAATCAATGCGGGAGCAACCTTTCAATGGGAAATGGATATTGATTTTAGAGGTCTAATCAACCATTCATTTGTTGTCTACTTGGATGACGTTACTGTATATTCTAAACATCGACCTGATCATCTTAATCATCTTAGAAAAGTGTTTGAACGATGCAGAAAATTTGGAATATCCTTAAATCCTAAAAAGACAATATTTGTTGTTTCAGAAGGTATCTTATTAGGTTGCGTAGTTTCAAAGCACGGAATCATGATTGATCCTGAAAGGACCCAAGCCATTTCAAAGATAACTTATCTTTCTAGCAAGAAAGCAATGCAGTCATTTCTCGGCAAAATAAATTTTGTTAGGAGATTCATTCCCAGTTTCTCCGAAATCATACGTCCTTTGCAGAAGATGATTAAGAAAGATGCTATTTTTAATTGGGGACAAACTGAAAAAGAATCATTTAAGAAAATTTTAGAAGCCATTTCAGAAGCTCCTAGCCTCCTAAGCCCAGATTTTAATAAGGATTTCATATTGTATACTTTTGCTTCTGATATTTCATATGCAGTAGTTTTAACTCAATTAAATCAGCAAAATAACGAAGTCCCAATCTCCTTCATGAGTTCAAATTTCAAAGGTGCTGAACTTAGTTACCATGAAGTCGATAAGAAAGCCTTTGCCGTTTTTAAAGCTGTTAAACATTTTTGTCCATATTTACTAAAATCTAAAACGAAAATCATTGTCCCTTATTCTTCAGTCAGAAACTTGTTAGTACAGAAAGACTTAGGTGAAAAGAGGGCGCCTTGGATGACAGCTCTTCAAGAATATGACTTAGAAATTAAACCCTCAATGATAGTCAAAGGCCAAGGGCTATGTAAATTAGCTGCTGAAGCTGCTCACTTACCTGATGATAAAGCTGAAACTGTCATTGATGAGGCTTTACTTACCAGGAAAATTTATTTTTATCCACCACCTCAGGATTCCTAGTATACAGACATACAGATACTTTTGGAAACAGGGGCTTCCCCTGATTACTTAGAACCAAAGAAGAAAAGAGCACTCAAATTGAAGTCTGCTCCTTATTTATTAATTGATAATATCCTCTTTCGGATAAATTCAGATGGAGTATACCTTCGATGTCTAGCTAAAGACAAAACAGAAGTAATTCTGAAAGAAATACATCCTGGACCAGCAAGAGGTCATTTTGGTGGAGAGACCGTTGCGCATAAAATTCTCAGGGCTAGTTATTATTGGCCCACCTTGTTTCGAGATTCCTACACCTTTGTCAAAAAATGCCAAGAATGTCAACTTGTTGCGGGAAGGGTTAAAAAACCTGCTTTTCCTTTACAACCTGTTTCTGCTGAAAGACCCTTTCAGCAATGGGGTATTGATATAGTAGGTCCAATAAATCCTCCCTCATCTATGCAACACAAATATATAATAACTGCGACCGATTATTTCACTCGTTGGGCGGAAGCTGCACCACTAAGAGTTGTAAATACCAATCAGGTTATATTATTTTTGGAATTCTTTATCATAACAAGATTTGGTATTCCCGATTCCCTCGTCTTTGATAATGCTTCATATTTTTCATCAATTGAGTTAACCCAATTTGCTTTAGAGAAGGGAATAAGAATCAGGTATTCAGCTAACTATCATCCCCATGGGAATGGTCTAGTTGAATCAACAAACAAAAATTTATTGAAAATTCTTAAAAGAACTATTTCAACTCACCATCATAATTGACATACAGAATTGGTCAATGCTCTTTGGGCAGACAGAGTAACTCCTAAGGCTGCGATAGGTAACTCACCATTCTTCTTAGTACATGGAACTGAAGCTATTTTACCACCTAATTTGTTCTTACCTTCATTACAGCTAGCTCAGTCTGTCCAAGATGAAGAGTGTCCAGCAATGGAAAAGAGAATTAATACACTGCTAAAACTGGAGGAAGAAAGAGAAAATTCAAAACAACACTTTACAAAACATCAACAGATCGTGAAATCATGGTTTGACCAATCCTTCAGTTCCAATCGAGAATTTCAGGTGGGAGACTTAGTTTTAAAATGGGACAAAGTTCACGAGGAGAAGGGAGATCATACTAAGTTTCAGAAACTGTGGTTAGGTCCCTTTGTTATTTCTGAGAAAATAGGTCCAAGTACCTTTCGATTGCAAACACTCGAAGGTTAGTCCGAAACATTCACAGTGAATGGACTGATTCTGAAAAAATATTTCTGTTAATATTTTTCTGTTTTAGAATGTATATAATTTGTTTACTGTTTGTAAATAAATTTATATATTTGTACATAATTTATGTTTGTTGTTTATAAATTAATTTATATTTTTTTGTATATAATTGAGTTTTAATACAGAAAATTAAGAATGATGAGAAATTCATAAAACTTTTATAACCTTCAAACATCATTATGTTATTTTTAGTTTTAATTCTGTTAAGTCAAAACATTTCAAACTGTCAAATTTTTGTATATAATCAGTCAGTAATTTTAGCAGTTTTAGAAATAAATGTAAATAAATAAAATCAGTTTGCTCATCAGCCTGAAAATTTATGATACTAGACTGAAATCTTTTAAAATTTGTTCAAGATGATCAAATTTTCTTAAATCTGCAAAAGACCTTCAGTGTTTTTATTTGTAAGTGTTTTTCAAATTATTCATCATCTTGTTATTTTCCTTATAAAAGTGGGGATAGCTTATTTAATATCTTCTTCGAAGCTTGTACTTTTGAAAAACTCTTACAAACCTCTACCATCAGTCTTAGAAAAGTATTTATCATCTGAAAACTATTTTAGGATTTGTTCCAATCAATAAAATGCTGAAATGAGAGACGGAAGGTCTTAGTAATAAGCCGGTCCGATCATAATCACAAATATTACTAGTATGACATTATTAGGAAACTAATAATGGCTTTTAGTTTAAAAACTAAAAGATAAGGGGTCTCATCACGAGCCAGCTGATTCATTTTCTGGTGATATTAATGACTAACATTACCGTTTGGTCACCATGCTAGGTAATGATCTCTCATTTTATGAAAGTTAAATGAAGAAATTGAAATAAAAATATAACTTTTGACTGAAGAATAGGAGGTCTCATCATGAGCCAGCCTAATCATGATCATCAGTGTTGTCTGGAATAACTTCATTTCTGATCACCAGGGTGATGGATTTTGATTTTAAAATTAAAAGACAAGAGGTCTCATCATGAGCCGACTTGCTTATTTCAGACAGCTCTCGTGAATGATACTATCGCATTGGGATACCATACCCAGATAGTAGTCTTCAGGCAGAATTATTGTTTTAAAAGAAAAGAAAAGGAAACAAAATAAAATTATTATGTTACGGAACAGATTCTAGAAAGATTTCAGAGAAGTAGATTTCTATACTCCATGCTGATGGTATAGGTTATCCTTACTATGAAGTACTTTGTTTCGACCAAGATATTTTAAGTTTCTCCCTAATCAAATTTATGTTTCAAAAGATGGAATATTTCTGAGTTATACTTATGAGTATGAATAAATAATGGTTTATGTAGAAAAAGAATTCTTGATTGTTTTTTAACAGGTTTTAAGATTTCGTTTTTATCATTTTTTATGAGCAGAGATAACTGGTTCTCCCAGGTTGTCGCCATTTGTTGGCAGCCAGCAACAACCCCTTCATTTCTCATTAAGATGAAGGGAGATCAGCTCTGTCTATGATTTACCAATTTAAAATTATAAAATAGCACCTTCAGAATCTTTGATTCTGAAGGTACTCTCAATCAAAGAAGAGTAAAATGATATTTTAGAAGTTGGTGAAAACATGTTCGTGAACTTGGCAATTAGCAGCTATCAGTTAGTTTCATAAATTTTCATGTAATCAATTCAATAATTAAGTTTAATTTATTTGATTATATATGATTTAAGAAACTTGAAAGGATAGTATGCCAAGGGAAAATCAACAAAAACACATCTTATGTTTATTTAAAAGCTGTATATGGTAAGGTATTATGAGTTCTAAACTCTTAGAACTAAAGGTAACTCATTCAATCAAAACTCTTATTAAACCTAATGTTCATATTCCATGTGTAATGCCTAGCCATGACTTTGTGAAAAATTGTATATATGTAGTTAGTGAATAAAATGATGATCATATGGGAATTTTCATATATTATAGTTTTACCACTTAGTTTCCTATCAAATCTGATTTCGGATATTAATCGATGGGATTTTGGAAAAATTTAAAATTAAAATCTATGAAATTTTATGTATATACATGATAGTCATATTAAATCAAGTCATTAGCTAGTTGACATGCTAAAAATTAGGGTATATGATTTCGTTACTATATCGCCTTGAATGCTACCGCCTTTCACGCTAAAACTAGAAAAGACCATTAATTGACAGATTTTTCGAGAGCCATGTGTCAAATTGATAACGCTTGTCACTTGGATCGCTAAGTTGGCATAGAGATGTGGCTTGCACCTCATAATTAGCTAACAGCTGTGAACATATGGATGATTCGTATCATCAAGATTTAATATTGATAGTCATTCCATTTCCTAACAATGTATGTGCTCATTATGACCACTATAAGTAATCAATGTTTGAATTTATGATCCGTCAATCACAAGATCCCTGGTATGTCGATTTAGTTAAATTTCACTGCTAGCCATGGCTGAGTCGTGGTTAAACATGCATGTATTATAATATCACGTTGGCTGTAGCGTTCATAATTGCTAAGGTTCTGCTAAAATAGCCAAGTCCAAAGATCTCTTATCTGTCAGATCCAAAGCATGCGAAGTTTGCACATCATCTCATACACTTGGATACCTATTCCCTCCCTATTCACATCGCCATTCAATCCATTCCGAAACCAGGGTATTGTTGAGGAGGTTATGGCTCCGTTTAACCGCTTCGAAATCTCTGGTTCAGAGCTCATAGAAGCAGACGAGAAGATAGCCTTGCGTTTTGAGAAAATTGGGTGGGGGCATTTCTTTAAGTGTTTTGACGGCCACAATGCAGAGGTGACCAAACTGTTTGCCATGATTTTAAAAGACGACGTTGTGCAGATAAGGGGTTTTAAGTTCGTTATTAATGAAGACAAGATCGCAGAGGCAACTAAACTTCCGCAAGTTGGAGAACGTTGGTTCAAAGGTAGTAGGGTTAATAAGAAAAAGTGTTTATCTCTGCTACTACCATTGCCAGATAATACTAAACTGAAGATAGGTGTCCCTATCAATTTCACTACTACATTTCGATCCAAAATCCGACGAAAAATTCTGACGGCGCGTGGATTTCCTTTTTTAAACCTACCAAAAATCACAAAGATAAAAAAAAAAATTGAAAATGTGGCCATAAGCATCACTTAAGCGACGGCTAGTCTCATAAGCGTCGCTTAAGCGACGGATAGCCTCATACACGTCGCTTAAGCGACAGCGCCTTGAGTGAGTGGCTATGGGTGTGTTTTGTAATGTGTATTCTAATATTACAAAGATCCACTCCATCTCATCTCTCCACACAAGAAAAGACATATAAGTCGATGATTAAAAGGGTTGGTAGGCTATGGAAGGGAGCTAGTGGAAAGGCTTTTTCCAAGTGGATAGAGTGTTGTTACCTAGGTTTAAACAGTTCAGGGAGTGAGAGAACGTACTAGAAAATGGGAGGGATATGTGCCAGAAAGTGGGAGTGTGGGGTGCCAAAGGGGGCTAGTAGGAGGGAAGCAACAAGAAAGGGGAAAAGGATTTAGTTGGGGATGGTGTGAGTGCCATTAAAGATACACTAAGAGAGGGAAAAACATATGTATGGTGGGATAAGGGGAGAAGGATTTAGTTGGGGATGGTGTGAGTGCAATGAAAGATACACTAAGAGAGGGAAAAACATATGTATGGTGGGATAAGTCATGATAGTAATTAGATATGATGGTATGATAGTAATTATGATGGTATGATAGTAATTAGATAAGATGGTATATAGTTGGATTTTTTCACTCTTAACAAGTGATAACTTCACTAACTCTTTTGAATTTAGATAAAAATAATTGAAAAAAAAGGACTATTAAATATTCAAATAAAAAATGTATAATGGAAGATAAAAGCATAAGTTGTCAGTAATGGGATCCAATTTCAACATGGTGTTAGGTAATTTACAAAACGACGGAAACCAAACATCATCCCTGATGCAAAAGCTCTAATTACATTCCACTATGAGTCATATTGCTCAGTCTTCCTTAAGAAGTTTGGCCATTAACAACCTTTACCATTATTGACAATTATGTAGGCACTTTCATCTCCATGGCTTCGAAAACTAATCATTATACTTCCATTTCATATGCAAGGTTTGCATTTATGCATATTTGAGCATAGTCTTCTTGACCACATTGTGTTTGCATGTGACCATTAAAGTTGGACTACAAACTTGTTGCTTTTTAATGAATACATTTCTTTGAGCATGGTGAAGGGCGAAATTATGGCGCCAAACTTGCATCACATTATGGCACCAATCTCTACTTCATTTCCAATAGTCTTGTTGGGGAAGGGTGAAATTCTATGTTTCCGAATTTCGATCGACTTTTTCTGCTGAGAATCGAGGTCGGCGTGTAGTTTTTGTTACAGTTTGTGAAAAGCAGGTTTCCAAAATCCCGAATCGAGTATCTTCAAGAGTATTTTATTCAGGGTTGGGGGCGAATCCGAAATCGACCCAGAGCCAAATGGGTTTTCCGATGGCGGGCAGATCCATACAGATCAGTATAGCTAACGTCCTGTTTATTGTTATTTTGTCATTTGCTAATGTCTGTAATGGGTTTTATTTACCTGGAAGCTATTTGCACACATACCCTAAAGGTGGAGAATTGACTGTGAAGGTGAACTCTCTGACATCAATAGAGACTGAGCTGCCCTTTAGCTATTATAGTCTACCCTACTCACATGTGGAGAGAATGTGTGGATTTGACATGCATTGGGGAACCCTAGCATTGAATCTGTCTGAGCATTTCGATTTCATCTGCAAATTAAATCGTTCAGCAACCCTTGTGGAGGATAAACTATGCAATCTGTAAGTTGAATGCCTTAACACGGATCTGTTCTTGCCATTATTTTTACCAAATCGTTGGAGGTTTGTTGGTTAATAGTGTAGGGATGAAGTATTTAATCTTGTGGTTGCCAGTATAGCCATGAATATTCAGTTCTGGATGAAGCAATAAAACTGCTTATGATATGCATTTAGATATCCGTTCATGATTGAAGCCCAGTCTAGTTAGAAATTAGAACACAGAGTTTAAATCGTTTACACAAACTACAGGAAGAAGGAGACCCTGCATCAAAATCCAAGTTGTGTCTCCATTGGAACAATGCTTCCAGAGGGTTTCTGTCTAATTTTGAGTTACTCAACATGAATTATATCCATCAAAACCATGACTTTCTGTATGGAAAGAGTTGATTCCATCTTGTGAAGGGAAATTTGCTCCCAGATTAGACACCCTCGGGTCTATGAGAGATTTCATCTTGTGATAAGGATTGCTTAATATCGCTCTTGTTGATGGATCCATCTCTGTCTAGGTTGTTTTCTTTTGCTTTGCCCCACTGTACGGTAAAAATACCTGTGATGTTAAAAATTGATCACAATAAACTCCTTCGATTTGGTAAAATTGGAGGAATTTTCTGAAGAAACCACTATGAAAAACCCCTTCAACACACCCACAGCCTTTTGCATGTTTTCTTTGCTTCGAATTATGATTTTATTTTGTTTTGATTGGATTCTGAAACACCTGGTGGTTGTTTCTGCAGTCAATTCGGATGAATGCTTGATGACAAGAATGCAGGAAATGTCCTTGGATTATCATTTCACTGTGGAACAAGAAGTGGGATCTTCTACCCACGCCTTCTTTGGGTTCAATGGTAAATATTCTTTATTTTTTGCTTACTTGCATTGCTTTGAAAGGTCATTTCATTTAGAACACCACTAGGACAAATTCAGCCAGTTGTCAAGGCACATTTTTTAAACTGTTTTTCAAATTTTTATAAATAATCTAGGAGGAACCATGTCAATTAATTCACAACTGATAATGTTGTTGATGTGTTCAGGAACTGTTGGAGTTTGGCGAATCAATGCTCTAAATGAAGCTGGTGGCTGGAAAGACCGCACAACTGTGGAAGACATGGATTTGGCTGTTCGGGCAAGTTTGAAGGGATGGAAGTTTGTTTTCGTGGGTGATCTTTCTGTAAGTTTCAAACCGTTTAAATTCTGCTTTAGGAATTACTATTTGATCTTCAAATTCCTTTCATAACCTGACCGGATAGGATTTCTTCTTTACTATTTTATGAAATTAGCCAAATTAATAATTATTGAGTGGCTAGAGAATCATAGGATTATGTGAATATCACTGATTGGATCTCGCTTTTTGGTATTTATGTGAAATGTCTTCCATTTTCATGACAATACTTTTGAATCCATTCAGGTCAAGAATGAATTACCTAGTACATTCAAATCATATCGCTATCAGCAGCAACGTTGGTCTTGTGGTCTAGCAAATTTGTTTAGAAAGATGATCATGGAGATCCTTAGAAATAAGGTTAATAATCATCTAAACTCTCTTCGGTTGAGATATGTTGATTGGGTAAAAGAATTTAGTTGAAATTTAGACTCAAAACATTGCA